>ML424514.1:0-26121 GCA_005239525.1 Nicotiana knightiana
GGGGGCAAGAGAGAGTTAATGCTAGGCTGCTATAATAGCCTTAAATGACAAAAATATGTCAGTTTCATAATATGTTCCAACTATTTAATTGACATTTCTAAAACACAAGAATAAAGCTCTTGGAAAGTCAAAATCCGGGTACCCTTTTTGGAGGAGACTTCTTCCCTGCACTGAATATAAGAGAATAAAGAAGAAATTAATTATAAATACGGGTTTGAAGATTTCAAAAAACAATCCTAATTAATAACACGCTTATATATATTTAAAAAACTAGTTTCCCGATTACACGTGTGTATCGAGTCATATAATATATGATTGTGTAAAATTATATTAATATTACTAAAAACAAAGCTTGAAATAAACAATAATACTTGAAAGTATAAAATACAAGTTTCGGTGAATGATCAATGTGGATCGTCATTTGTTGAGGAGGTCAAAATAATTAGATATCAAGATGATTATTGTTGTCGGCACAAGCATTTCATTTGTATGCCGAGTCATGTAGTACCCAACTTTATAAAATAATAGTATTAATATTACTTAAACATAGATTCGAGTAAATAATTATTCTTGAAAGAATGAAGTACTATTTTTTATAAATGATTAATGTGGATCGTCATTTGATAACTTGTTTATCAAGGTTATGACGATCCGATTAACCTAAAATGATGAGAAGTGTTGAAAATATATCGACATGATTATTAAGAAGTGTTGCTATAAATGCAATTTAAATAGGAATATAACACAAAAAAATGGTATCACCTATTCGTCAATTGCAGTGGAAACATTAGCTGCGTAGGATATCAGACTTGCTTGGATTATAAAAAGTGCCTGTCAATGAGCTCTATCTCATTTTTATACAAAATATTATTATTATTTAATCTTCCACAAACACTTTTATTATATTTTTTACAACTATTCCTCTCCATTCTCTATGAATATTTTGACACAACTATTTATTAATTTTAATTCATTCATTTAAAATTATTTAATTAATAAAAGATTTTCTACCGTCTTAGATAAGTTGTATGCAACCTATTGTTTTTCCAGGAAATTAAGAAGCGAAAAGTTTGTCAAATTATTAGAAATATTATCATTAGAAATGAAAAGAGATTACTAAAAGTACTACATACAACAAATATTGCAAAAATACATACCTAGTAATGAGCGCGATAAATAGCCCCAAATATTAATGAAGCCGTAAAATATTAGTTTCATGTCATAAGTGGTAAATGCCGCTTATTGCAAGATGTAATTGTACAGCTCCATCGTCATAATAGAATAGGGAAATTTCTTTGAGATGTAACACTATTAACCAACTTTCGTATTAATATATAAGTAGTTCCATTTCCTCAAAAAAAAAAAAAAAAAAACTCCGTTTGCCCATATAGNTACAGCTCCATCGTCATAATAGAATAGGGAAATTTCTTTGAGATGTAACACTATTAACCAACTTTCGTATTAATATATAAGTAGTTCCATTTCCTCAAAAAAAAAAAAAAAAAACACTCCGTTTGCCCATATAGTTTTTTTCTTTTTTTCAATTTTTTTTTCAAAAATGTATTTGTTCATAAAAATTTGCAAGTTTCTGAAAAAATTTCAAAATAAAATTTTCAAAAATTAAAAAGTGGTTTCTAAAATTATCAGAAAAAATAATTTTTTCCCACTAACAAAACTGTAATATTATTTCAAGTGAAATGTATGTCTAAATATAATTTCAAATTTCAAATACCTTTTTTCAACTTAACTTCAAATACGACTTTTTTTTAAAATTATAATTTTTATGTTCAAACGCCTCTATAGAATCAACTATCAAGTGATTAATATAAAAAAAGGTAGGTTGGTATGAGCAACTGATCCAAAAATCTAGAAAAAGTATTAAACAAAAAATTAAGCGAAGTTTGGTAGGAGCAACTTAAACAAATGTATAGAGAATGTGTTATTAATCTGTATTGTTGTAAAATAAAATAATAATAATTTCTGAAAAAATACAGAAACAGTAAGAAACTTCACTAGCGCGAGCTTTAGCGCGGGATTAGCGCGGCCGCGCTAGTGGAATATACCAGGGACAGTGAGAAACCTGACTAGTGTGACCACTAGCGCGTGCTAAGCGCGGGCGCGCTAGTCCAGGCGTCCTTAGTTTTTTTTTTCTATGAAAAATAATATAAGAATAAATCGAGTCCACTGAATACACAGTGTGTCCTTAAGGAAATTATTCCCCTCAAGTACCCGAGGTGTTGGAATATATCCTCCCAAGATGGAACGATTTAACTCATCGGAGTGTTGGTACCAAAAACGCCGGTGAACAGCGAACCACTCGAAGGCTGTAAAACACACTGGAATATTTTGTGCGGAAGCAGAAATTCAAGGTATATTTATAGCCAATTTAGTACTGTTTCTAAAAAGGTTTTGCAAGCTTTCAGAACAGTCATAGTTGTTGGAACAAGTGTGAATCCTTTCAGAACAGCCATGGCTGTTTTGAACAGGTATGAATATTGCGGAAAATTTAAAAACGGATTTAAAATAATCCAGGAAAGAATATTGGAGTCTTGGCAATTTTGAAATCCAAATACTTGAACTTGTCAAGTACTTTTTCAATGTAGTGAGACTGTGATAGTACTAGACCTTGTGGAGTTTTGTGAATTTTGATTCCTAAGATCACATCAGAAACTCCTGAGTCTTTCATGTCGAATTTGCACATGCGTTTTGTAGCATTTATATCTGCCATACTTTTGCTCATTATCAACATGTCATCAACATATAAACAAACAATGACTTCATGACTTGAAGTTTTTTTAATGTAAACACATTTGTCGCACTTGTTTATTTTAAAAAAATTTGACATGCCATTATTTGGGTGCTTATTTAAGTCCATAAAGCGACTTAACAAGTTTGCACACTTTATTTTCTTTACCAGAAACCACAAAACTCTCAGGTTGTTCCATGTAAATCTCTTCCTCCAATTCTCCATTTAAGAAAGTTGTTTTAACATCCATTTGATGGATTTCAAGACCATACACGGCCGCTAATGCCACTAACATCCTAATAGATGTTATCCTCGTTACTGGAGACTAAGTGTCAAAGTAATCAAGTCCTTCCTTTTGTCTATAACCTTTGACAACAAATCTTGCCTTATATTTGTCAATAGTGCCATCAGCTCTCATTTTCCGTTTAAAGATCCATTTCGAACCTAAAGGCTTATTTCTAGGAGGAAGATCAACCAATTCCTATGTATGGTTATCCAAAATTGATTGAATCTCACTATTGATTGCCTCTTTCCAAAATGATGAATCAGAAGATGACATAGCTGCTTTAAAAGTTTGAGGATCATTTTCAAGCAAGAATGTCACAAAATCTGGTCCAAAGGAAGTAGATGTTCTTTGACGTTTGCTACGCCTTGGATCTTCTACNAAATACTTGAACTTGTCAAGTACTTTTTCAATGTAGTGAGACTGTGATAGTACTAGACCTTGTGGAGTTTTGTGAATTTTGATTCCTAAGATCACATCAGAAACTCCTGAGTCTTTCATGTCGAATTTGCACATGCGTTTTGTAGCATTTATATCTGCCATACTTTTGCTCATTATCAACATGTCATCAACATATAAACAAACAATGACTTCATGACTTGAAGTTTTTTTAATGTAAACACATTTGTCGCACTTGTTTATTTTAAAAAAATTTGACATGCCATTATTTGGGTGCTTATTTAAGTCCATAAAGCGACTTAACAAGTTTGCACACTTTATTTTCTTTACCAGAAACCACAAAACTCTCAGGTTGTTCCATGTAAATCTCTTCCTCCAATTCTCCATTTAAGAAAGTTGTTTTAACATCCATTTGATGGATTTCAAGACCATACACGGCCGCTAATGCCACTAACATCCTAATAGATGTTATCCTCGTTACTGGCGAGTAAGTGTCAAAGTAATCAAGGCCTTCCTTTTGTCTATAACCTTTGACAACAAGTCTTGCCTTATATTTGTCAATAGTGCCATCAGCTTTCATTTTCCGTTTAAAGATCCATTTCGAACCTAAAGGCTTATTTCCAGGAGGAAGATCAACCAATTCCCATGTATGGTTATCCAAAATTGATTGAATCTCACTATTGACTGCCTCTTTCCAAAATGCTGAATCAGAAGATGACATAGCTGCTTTAAAAGTTTGAGGATCATTTTCAAGCAAGAATGTCACAAAATCTGGTCCAAAGGAAGTAGATGTTCTTTGACGTTTGCTACGCCTTGGATCTACTACTCTTGAAGTATTTTCCTTTGGTTCTTCCCAAGGTCGTTTAGGTCTTTCACTTAACGACTCGCATTTAGTTTTATACGGATAAATACTTTTAAAGAATTCAACATTATCTGATTATGTTACCGTATTAACATGAATCTCGGGATTATCAGATTTATGGATAAAAAATTGACATACTTTACTGTTTGTATCATATCCAATGAAAAAGCAATCTACTATTTTTGGTCCGATTTTAACCCTTTTAGGTAAAGGAACTTGTACCTTTTCTAGACACCCCCACACTTTGAAATATTTCAAGTAGGGTTTTCTACCTTTCCATTTTTCATATGGAATAGATTGCGTTTTATTGTGGGGTACTCTGTTGAGTATTCGGTTAGCTGTAAGGATAGCTTCCCCCCACAAACTCTGCGGTAATCCGGAACTTATTAATAAAGAATTCATCATTTCCTTTAATGTCCAGTTTTCCCTTTCCGCAATTCCGTTGGATTGAGGTGTGTAAGGTTCAGTAGTTTGATGGATAATTCCATATTCCGAACATATTTCTGCAAACGGATATTCATATTCTCCACCTCTGTCACTTCTAATCATTTTGATCTTTTTATTCAATTGTTTCTCTACTTCATTCTTGTATTGCTTAAATGCTTCAATTGCTTCATCCTTATTATTAAGCAAATAAACATAACAATATCGAGTGCAGTCATCAATAAAAGTAATAAAATACTTTTTCCCACCTCGAGATGGTGTCGACTTCATATCGCAAATGTCAGTATGAATTAAGTCTAAAGGATTTGAATTCCTTTCAACAGACTTATAAGGATGTTTTACAAACTTAGATTCAACACATATTTGACATTTTGATTTATTACACTCGAATTTAGGCAATACTTCTAAATTAATTAACTTCCGCTAGGTTTTATAATTGACATGTCCTAAACGACTATGCCATAAATCATTTGACTCCAACAAATAAGAAGAAACTGANATCATCAGTCTTCTCTACTATGTTGGCATGTCCCTTCTTTTTATTCTTTCTCGGGAAGCGACAATCAGGGGCTTTGTGACCAACTCTTCCACAATTGTGGCAGTTTCCCTTGAATTTCTTTTTGTTCTGCTCCTTAGTCTGTCCAGAAGATCTCTTCCTCTTCTTACTTTTTGGAGCAGCTTCTTCAACGATATTAGCTCCCATGATTGTTGAATATCCACGAGACTTCTTCTCGGCTGTTTTGTTGTCTTCCTCAATCTTGAGACGAATCACAAGATCTTCCAACTTCATTTCTTTGCGCTTGTGCTTGAGATAGTTCTTGAAATCTCTCCACGAAGGAGGCAACTTTTCAAACATTACAGCCACTTGAAATGCTTCATTCACGAACATACCTTCAACAATAAGGTCATGAAAAATAAGTTGATGTTCCTGAACTTGGGTTCCCACAGTTTTGTTGTCTATCATTTTATAGTCTAGAAACTTGGCAACCACGAACTTCTTCAAGCATGCATCTTCTGTCTTGTACTTCTTCTCAAGTGCGTCCCATAATTATTTCGAATTATTTATCGCATTGTACACATTGTACAAGTCATCCTCTAAAGCACTTATAATATAGCCTTTGCAAAGAAAATCTGCCTGCTTCCACGCCTCAATAATCATGAACTTTTCATTGTCCAGCATGTCCGCAGTAGGTACTGGAGGCTCTTCACTAGTGAATTTCTGCATACCAAGTGTGGCAAGCCAGAAGAACACCCTTTGCTGCCATCCTTTGAAGTTGGCTCCAAAAAATTTCCCCTGTTTTTCTGCCGGTGGAACAGCCGTTCGGCTCGACGAGGCTATCGTCACTGCCGCAACAGTAGCAGAAGAATTTCTGTTATCAATTTCTATTTCTCACTGTCAACAACAGAAGAGTTCAATTAATGGCAAAACTAGAACAGTAAACAATATTGTAATCAACAATATAATAAATAAAAACCGAAGTTTTTATATACTGCTTCACAGAAAATGATGAAGTTTTTATGTTCTTCAAATCGTTTTCTGAATTTGAAAACTCTGATGAAGTTTTTATATCTTCAAATCAGAATAATAAAATTTAGAAGAAGTAGAAAACACACAGGTTTTAATCTCCACAAACAGAATACAGAAAATAAAAAAAATAATTTCCTTAAGATTGTTATTAATCTGTATTGCTGTAAAATAAAACAATAATAATTTTTGAAAAAATACAGAAACAGTAAGAAACCTCACTAGCGCGAGCTTTAGTGCGAGATTAGCGCGGCCGCGCTAGTGGAATATACCAGGGACAGTGAGAAACCTGACTAGCGCGACCACTAGCACGTGTTGAGCGCGGGCACGCTAGTCCAAGTGTCCTTAGTTTTTTTTTCTATGAAAAATAATATAAGAATAAATCGAGCCCACTGAATATACAGTGTGTCTTTAAGGAAATTATTCCCCTCAAGTATCCGAGGTGTTGGAATATATCCTCCTAGGATAGAATGATTTAACTCACCGGAGTGTTGGTACCAAAAATGCCGGTGAACAGCGAACCACTCGAAGGCTGTAAAACATACTGGAATTTTTTGTGCAGAAGCAGAGGAGAAGATCAGAAAATTTAGTAAGTCAAAATTCTGGGATTCAAGGTATATTTATAGCCAATTTAGTACTGTTTCTGAAAAGGTTTTGCAACCTTTCAGAACAGCCATAGCTATTGGAACAGGTGTAAATCCTTTCAGAACAGCCATGGCTGTTTTGAATAGGTATGAATATTACGGGAAATTTAAAAACGGATTTAAAATAATCCGGGAAAGAAAATGGGTCGGACCGGACCGGGTCGCGGGCCATTCCAGATTTGAAACTTTTCCATTAATTAATTAATTAAATAATTTGAAAAGAATTTTGTCCAAAAAGATTAATCAATCAATCTTTGACCAAATCCGAAGCCGAAGCCGAGCCGAGCGAACGACGACGACGACGGCACGAGGCTTGCCTTCTTCTCAAATCTTTAAGAGCTAGAAGAAGAGCTTCTCTATATATACACATAAATTTTCTTTCCTTCTTCCAATGAGGGACAAAGTGCACTAATTCAAAATTTCACTTCCCTCCATTTCTTTTCCCACCATTTTCCATTCACTCTCTTTAAGCTACACCAAGCTTAAAATTAAGCTAGACTAAGCTTAAAATTAAGCTACACTAAGCTTAAAGACCAACAAAATGAATTAAGTAAAGAGTCTACGAACTGTTTTCTTCCATTTGATGTATATGCTTATCATGAAATAGGAACAACCAAAGAAACTCCAATAAAGCATTAATTTCTCTCTTATTGAACTAACATTCTTGATCATTTTTTTTGGAGAACAGGGATCTTTCACACACACACACACACACACACACACACACACACACACACACACACACATATATATATATATATATATATATATATATATCACATAATAATAAGGTTCATACAAGTGAGATTACCCAGAGGCATTTTCTACTTGGCTATTACATACCATGTCACGAAGGACATTGTAGTTTCCAAAATAAGCAAATCTAGAGCAAACATCTTTCCTAACATTTTTAACAAGATAAGTGGTGTCCAGATAGTCTGAGCTTAAAAAATCAGATACAAAAAGAGGGGGGTAGTAGAGAAACTTAAGATCCATGTCGTTGCTGTCGCACAATGCTCTCCTAGCCATCATGTGGCCAGCTTGTTGGCTTCCCTGAAGATGTGGTGGATTTTTTGAACCTTCACTTGGATGATTAATACTTGCACTTGTGAATAATGTCGTTAAAAGTATTGATACAATTATCCAAACAAGTAATGACATCAGTTGAGTCAGTTTCCACTTCTAAATTGGTTAAGCCTTGCTCTTTGGCAATACGAAGGCCTACTTTTAAGGCCATCAGTTCTGCATGGAGGGGGGATAAGCCTGGTAGGATTCCATGGAATCCTAGTATCCATTGACCCCTACTATCTCTAAAAATTCCACCAAAATCACAAAGATATGTGACTTCCTTGAACGAGCCATCAACGTTAAGTTTAATATGGTTCATAGGCGGTTTAATCCAGTTAATAGATATAGGGATACCCTTGTGCATGGTGGCTTCCCTTTCAGTGAGGAGCTTGTATTCGACTATTTGATTGATGGCATTATGGAGAGTCGTCTTATTATAGGTATTGTTAAAAAGATTATTATTTCTATTGATCCAAATTGTCCATATGACAAGAGAAAATGTATCTTTCCATGTGATAATGCCATTTGTAAAGGATATATTGAGGTCTCGCAAAGTAGTTACCCAATTATTAGTAAAGTCCCCTCTGTTCGTGTTAATACCTAGTAGAGACCATAGATTCTTAACTGCTAGGCAGTCTAAGAAGACATGAGTATTAGTTTCCTTTTGTGTCTTGTAGAAAGAACATATTGGATCAATGTTAATACCAATATGGTTCAAATAACTTTTGGTGGGTAGTTTATTGTGTGTACATTTTCATATTAAGAATTTCAACTTATTAGGGCACTTTATGTCCTAAATCAACATAAAGTCTCTATCACTGTTAGAGTAATCCTCAATTACTGAGTAGAAAGACTTGCTAGTGAATAGCCCATTGGTATTAAGCAACCAAATAGGCATGTCACAATTATAAGAGTTGGGGTTTATAGCCTTAATTTTGTTGATTAGGTTAGCTTCAAGACTCATCAATAGCTTAGAAAGGTCCCAAATGTTGTTACTCCAGATATCCTTTATAGCTAGTAAATTATCTGTTAGGGTTAAAGGGCCATATATGTGCTGACGGAGGGGGAGGGGGTATTATAAATCCACCGGTTGTTCCAAACACTAAGTGAGGATGACTTATGGGGCAACCAATTAATGCTTTATTACAAATTTCCCACCCTTTCAAAATACTATTCCATATGAAGGTAGGGTGTTTTGTGGACAACCTGCTGCCATGGAACCCTAAAATTATTTTAGCCCAAGGTGAACTAGTGTTATTGAGAAATCTCCAAGTAAGATTTTCCAGACTAACAAGATTTTTACTCTTTGCCTTATGAATTCCCAATCTACCCTATTTTTTATTGTGATGACCCAAAAGGTCATCCTGTGTAAATTTAGCAAAAAATTGTGTTCCAAGGCCTCTAAAGCCTCCGTTAATCTTACCTCGATGTGCGTGCACAGCCCGGGCGCATAGCTAGGAAGCCTTTATGTGGAAATGTGTTAAATAGTTGAATTTATGATAATTAATTGAATAAAGTTGACTTTGGTCAACATTTTTGGTAAACGGATCCGGACCCGTGATTTGACGGTCTCGGAGGGTCCGTAGGAAAATGAGACCTGGGCGTATACCCGGAATCGAATTCCGAGGTCCCAAGTTGGAGAAATGAATTTTTAAAGGAAATTATTTTCTGAAAATAATAAAGACTTTTGAAAATGAACTTTGATGTGAAATCTGTGTTACCGAGCCCGTACTATTGTTCCGGGCCTGGAAAAGGTTCAATATGTGTTATGTGAGTTATCTGTAAAATTTGGTAAGAAACGGACTTGGTTTGACGTGTTTCGGATCAAAATTGGAGAATTTGATAGTTTATGAAGTTTGAGGAAATTCTATGGATTTTTGAGTTTAATTCATTATTTTTAGTGTTATTTTGGTGGTTTAATTACTCGAATAAGTTCGTAGGATGATTTTTAAGTCGTGTGTATATTAGATTTTGAGCCCCGAGGGCTCGGGTGAGTTTCGGGTAGGTGTCGGGGTGCTTAAAGGTTGAAAAACCTGGTGTTCAAATGTTGTTTCTGGTGTCTGAGATTTTTACACTATGTGATCGCATAGGTTGCCCTGCGATTGCGTAGTGTAGTATGAGGGGAGGTTTCTATGACTCTATGTGATCTCATAGGCACTTCCGCGATCACATAGAGTATGGGAGGATTGGGGAGGGGGCTAGGTATTTTTCCTTCTGCGGTCGCACCAATCCGTCCGCGATCGCAGTGCACGTGACGCAGGCCTCTATGCGATCGCAACTCCCTTTCCGCGATCGCGTAGAGCTAATTCGTCCAGTTATTTAAAAAGCCAAAACAGAATACCATTACGGGATTCTCACATTCTTTCACCATTTTCTTCTTCTCCACTCTTATTGGGCGATTCTTAGGAGACCATTCCACCATAGCTTCATAGGTAAGTGTTCTTAACTCTAATTTCTTCCATTTTCCTTCATCAGTCACTAGATTCTAGGTCTAATAATATGAGATCAAAGGTAGAAATTGGGGGTTTTGGCTAGAGTTAGGGATTTTGGAAATTTTGGGAATTGAACCTCCTTTTGGGGTCGGATTTCAAAACAAATTGTATATTCAGGTTCGTGGGGGAATGGGTGATCGGATTTTGGTCCGAACCTTGGGTTTGGACCAAGCGGGCCCGGGATTGAATTTTGGTATTTTTGGAATAATTATGGGAAATGTATAATTAGGCTTTGGATTGAGTTATTGAATAATTATTGATGTTATTAAGTCAATTATGTCTAGATATTATCGTTTCAGAGTCGGATTCAAGAGGAAACGTCGTAATTGAGGCTTGACTTGCATTCTTGGAGCCGAGGTAAGTGTTTGGCCTAACCTTAGCTTGAGAAAAAAGGTATAGAGTCTTATTTGCTATGTGTAATTCATGTCCAACGTATAGGTGAGGTGACAGGTACCTATATGTTGTGGTCAAGCATGCCCGTGAGTCGAATTTTGATGAGTTATTTAATGTTCTTCGATATTCCCCGTGTTGTGAATTATTGGGAACCTTGGAAGTGGTACCTTGAGGTTACTTCATGACGCAGAAAGTTATTGATTATGTGTTTGGTCGAGGATTTTACTGTTGACATTATACTTCTGAGTGAGATTGGTTATAGCTGATTCCCTTGCCGGGACAATAGAATTTTGTTGATTATTTCTGTACATTTGGAATATCGTATTGTTAAACTTTCATATCAATTGTTGTTTTTATACTCATCATGCACGAGGAAAAATTTTGTGCCGAGTGATTATTATTTATGCACGAGGGAACATTCCGTGCCGAGTGATTATTATTTATGCACGAGGGAACATTCCATGCCGATGATTATTATTTATGCACGAGGGAACATTCCGTGCCGATTGATTATTATTTATGCATGAGGGGACATTCCGTGCCGAGTCAATATTATTTATGCACGAGGGGGCATTCTGTGCCGTGTGATTTTGAGGCTATGCACGAGGGGTCATGTTGTGCCTTCTCCTGTCTATCTTACTTGATTCGGGTTGTTATTTCCTGTTTACTTCTATATTTCCTTCAGTACTTGATTCTACGGTTTTAGCAAGTGTTGCCCCTCTTATCCCCAACATGTTCTTCCTCGTAACTGTATTCTTATTTATTTTCTTCTATACTATTGAACTGCATATGTACAATTTGTTGCCGTGTCCTAGCCTCGTCACTACTTCGCCGAGGTTAGGCTCGGCACTTGCTCAGTACATGGGGTCGGTTGTACTGATGCTACACCTGCACTTCTTTATATTGTGCAGATTACGCAGCCGGACCCAGTGGACATCGTTAGGGGTTGTGTCCTTCGGTCCATTCCAGATGTCACCGAGGTAGTTCCGCAGGCGTTCGTGGATCTCGGCGTCACTGTCTATCTTTCATTCTGTCATCTATGTGCTTCCAGATAGATATATCATTTTATTTCAAACTGTTGTTTCAGCTAAATATTAGATTGGTTCGTGAGGTTGTGACTCCATTTCTGGGTTTTGTACTTAAAGGGATGTCTTCGTTATTAGCTATTGTTATTTAGATTTTGTTAATGCTTCCGCACTTTATCTCAATTATCTAGTCAGTGTTTGTTATTTTCACTTGTTAATAAATCAATTCAGTTAACATATTGGCTTGCCTAGCGGGTGCAACGTTAGGCGCCATCACGGCCTGAAGGTGGGATTTCGGGTCGTGACATTTATGTCTAGTAATAGTATCCCAGCTAATGAGGTGAAGCTTTTTTGAAGCGGCAGTAGTACCCCAAATAAAGTTCCGCTGAATTCTATCAATAGTACTAAGGATCTTGGCAGGCAAAAGAATATATTGCATTATGTGACTGGGAAGGGAGTTTAGGCAAGAGGTGGCCAAAACTGTTCTTCCTGCCATGTTTAGGCAGTTGAACTTCCAGTTTCCTAATTTTGCAAGCATGTTATCAAGAACAAATTGAAAATAATTGGTTCTAGGTTTCGAGTTAGTTATTGAAAACCCTAAATATTTCCCAAAAGAGATACCAATATTGATGTTAAAAACTTTGGATATATTGGTTCCAATATGTTTTGGGCAGTTTTTTGAGATGATAATTTTGGACTCGGCCTTGTTAATAGAGTGGCCTGACAAATTACAGAATTGATCTAAGCAATTTTTAATAGCATTTAAGGAATTATTGTTAATTTTGAAATGTTAGGTCATCCGCATAGAAGAGGTGCAATAGTTGGTGATAAACTAGATTAATAATCTTATGTCAAATTTGGATGATTTATACTTTCTTCATTAACTCTTAACGTTGAATTGAAATGACTGACTACGAAAAGATACAAGCAATAAAAATCACTCTAATTTAGTAAATAATCTGATACACTCCTTCAAATAAAATTTACACCCCTTCGAATAAATTTAGTTATAATTTTATTTTTAATAAGTAAATATTTTGGTTATTTAGAAGGATAATTTGGTAATTCAACTTTTAACTTTTGAGATTCCTACTTTTATAATAATTAGTCTCTCTGAATGTGCATTGCATGTTTATGTTCGGTTATTAGTATCATCACAAAAATGACATGCGTTTTCGTTTGGCTTGTCGGTAAAAATAAATTACAAGTACTATTAAACACACACACACACACACACACACTATATATATATATATATATATATATATATTGACAACTTGCAGTATTTGGCTATATGACCCAGTTTACCACATTTGAAACATTTGCCAGAATTGGGAGTTTGGAAGTTTATTGGTTTATGTTTACCGGGAAAGATTTTGGATTTAGATGGAAATGGTTTGTAAGAAAATCTTGAGTACAGTTTGAGCTCCCTTTGATATATTCTATATCAAAATCAAAAATAGATAAAATAGCTTGCCATCTAGCAAATATATGTTTAGAAACAAGATTCGTACATCCTTTTGTAAAACGGATTTTAGAGCTTTACAATCAATTCTTAACAAAAGATTTTGATTTAAGAAATGCACAAAACAATTGCTAAGATTTCTTTTTTTAATTGTTGGATAATTTTGTTGGAAATTATTCCAATGTTTTGATGCAAATGCAACAATTTACTCCTCGTCATCTTATATACATATTTTATTCCAATGGTTGATTATCCATATAACATGCATATATGTATATTATATATAGAAAAATACATGTTTTTAGCCACTCTCAAAAATAATAATCGACCAAATATATATTTTTCATATATATATGAATTATATACATATTTTATATATTTTTTGGAATATATATATATATTGTGTGTATATCATATATGGGGTAAAGATCATTAGAAAATATTAAAGCTGAAAATTTTGTTTGAGAATCTCAATTTAAAATAATATTTCACTCACAAAAGTTAAACTTTTTCTTTCTAAGTGCAATAATTTTAACTTTAACTTCAAATACTGGTTTGTCCCAACTTCAACCAAGTGTTATCAATGAAACCATCAAAAATAGATAAGTAGTCAATAAAATATTTTTCTTCTTTTTAGGTAAAGATATATTTTATTCAAATGTTTAAATATATATAGAAATTTAATGTGTGCATCTTCCAAAATTTAATTTGAAGGAACATATTTCAAAAGTTATTTACCAATATGAAAGGAACACAACCCTTCAATTAGCATGACATGAATAAATTAGCATGACATGACTGAATTCTAGAGAGAAAAAAACAGAGTCTTCTGCTGCAATCATTTAGGGAAAAAGAATACAGTACATTGTAATTTTTCAAGACACTTCTACGTAGTTTCTTTTTCCTAATGAGACGAAGACATTTAGTTTGAGTAAGTTCAATTTTTTGTTCTTTTAATTCAAGGATAATTTTTGTACTTCATTCCTACTCTAGTTATGATCAAGAGAAGATGATATGTAACCCAATATCTGCTGATGAAATTATGATCTATGTTGAAAAAATTCTTAAAACACTTTAAATAAAAATAATATAAATTTATGATTATAAATCTAATTTTAAAATATTTATTTGAATTATAGAATTGAACGTAATTTATTTAAATACAAATACTTTCAGGTGTATATAAAAATAAATATGAATATTTATATAAAAATAAATACGTATATGAATTATAGATTGTCTAAATTTGTTGGTATTACTCTAATTAATGTTTTAGAAAATAATATGTATACATTTTCTACAAACATATATAACTACATACTACTTTATTGCAAATGTATGAGAAAAACACCCTAGAGTCTTTGCAGCATCTACACATTGTAATTAGATGATTTAAAGCGCATATATATTTCTCTTCAAGAATAAAAAACAAAGTAAGTACCTGAACTTTGCAAATAATATAATTTGTTCAGAGAATTTCTATGAAGAGGTTGTCTTCTCAAATTCACTTCTGGATCATATCTTATATGTGAGATCGAGTAACATGAGATAGTTAAACGGTCTAAAAAATGTATGTGTCTTTTCAAGTAGAATGAACATTGTCTAATGACCTCTACTTATGATTTTGTTTGAGTTCAATTGCAAACCTAAGAATTGATTGCTCAGACACTTCAGACTTTGTTAGTGGAGGTAGACTTTTGTTCATTTATTGGTAGATTAACTTTAAAAAAGATATAGCAAAAAGTAGTGACGAATGACGATTGCAAACCAACTGGAATAGAAAATTGGAAGGATTTTAGTTATATGAGTAGCTAATATGAAGGGTTACATCCCTTCAAGCAATATTTTATTTATTTGTTTTAATAAATAAGATAGTAGGAATACTATTATGGTAATTTAACTTTTTAGTTTAGGGCTTCCCACTTTTATAGTAATATAGATTTAATAAATAAGATAGTAGGAAGGCTATTATGGCAATTTAACTTTTCAGTTTAGGGCTTTCCACTTTTATAGTAATATAGATATAGATATAGATATAGATAATTGATGTAATAAAGAACAAGATTTAAGAGAGAGTTTTAAATTTAATATTTATTAGATCTTTGTAATAATGACCAATTATGAAATCATTTTGTTATGCAAATGATTTGTTTGTATTAAAGAAAGGTTTATCACAAGTGATATTGATCACGCCCAACTATGCCTTATAAAAAGAACAAAGCGGTCGCTGCCAATATATTCAGGTTAACAAGTCCGGAGTTGAATCCCACAGGGAATTAACTTATCAATCACAGCTATCAGACTCACACAATTTCACGTAATCAACTTTCTGAGATATTTGAATAACAGATTGGATGTTTTCTAAATAACTATTACTTAAAGAGACTGCAGTAAATAAGAACTAACTAAGAACGGGTTGTAAACAATAATTTGAATGGTCTAAGGTTATGATTTCCCCTATTGTCGGAGTCCTTTCCGCTATGTTTGTCATAAATTTGCCTAAATTTTCTCTATAGATCATGAGCGTTTTAACTGTTGTAACTCTCTCCTGAGTAATTACAACAATCTCCTAGACATATTCTCCCGAATTACGCTAGCAAGCTTTAATTACAGCTCACCTAGATCGAACCCAAGATTTCGTTATCTCTAATTCCACCTTTAAACCCTTCGTATTGATCCCTCATATTGTTAGGAATGATGTTTCTCAACAACTACCTAAATATACACTCTCTCCTGAGTAATGCACACTAAATAGGAACAGTTAATCGAGGGCCCTTCAATTAATCATGTAGTTGAACAAATACAGATAAAACATTGGCAAATCTATATTAACATAACAAGAGATTCATCCTTCAATAGGTTCCATCAAAATCCTAGATTAAATGTTTAGCTACTCATACTAATGCAAAACATAGCAATAATATGATTCATGATTCACAATGATAAGTAGAAAGAAGAAGAAAGAAACTCTAAAGAATTGCTTGATCTTATCTCCCTTGTTCTTGCCTCCAATTATGTCTAAAACAAGTCTTAACTGACTTTTGGGCGAATTTTGAGTTTTTATAGGGTTAGGTTAATTTCCCAAGAATTTACACTTTAGCCCCTGAAGTTCCTCGCTGCTAAACTCTCGACCGCGGTCGCGAACTCGACAGCGGTCATTCACTGCCTTTCTATTTTTGTCTGCATTTCAGCGCGCCCTCCGCGGTCGCGGACCTGGCTTTCACAGTTTTCTTTGCCTTTTCTTGTTCTTTTTCATCCCGTCTATCTTTGATTGGCCTTGCGTGTACATAATAGACTCCAAAACGCTCCTTATCTTCCTCCTAGCTCGGTGTGGCTCCTGCAAAGTATAAGAATCTCAATTAGAGCATTTTGTTATCTTTTATCATTTAAACATCAATAAAGTATGGTTAATTTAGAGTATAAATAGTGTCTACATTGCATAATATAGGCTACTATCAACACCCCACACTTAAACCGTTGCTCGTCCTCGAACAACAAAACCACACTCTACAGGCCTAACTTCACTGGGCAACTTCCCTACTCATCATACCAAGAATATTTCACAATGGTAAACTACCTTAGCGTAACATCCACACCTCAAAAATGGACTCTCTCTCTAGCCGCGCAATGTCCCTAACCGGCTCACTTACTCTAAGTCTGAGGTCTAGAATTACCTCCCTTTCATGAATCAAGTGCCTACTCACCACAAAAGAGACTTATGTCATAATCAATCCAATTCGCACACACTGAGGACTTCAAGTAAACAAAATTCGCTCACCCTCAGAAAGAACGTTCTTGTGCCACAGAAAATGCACCATTTGCTTGCCCGTAGTGTACTAATCGAGCTCATTCAGTCTAGGATCAATTAGGACTTTGTTTGGATGTAATGTAGGTTGCGGGTCGGATAGGATACATTTGGATATAATAGTGACTACAACTCCCTAAGCACTTTAATATATTTATTTCAACATATAAGCCCATACTTATATCAAACAACCATTCCACCTTTACATTAATATGTCATAGCCCCTACTTATTTAAGTACAATTATCTCAAAATCCACCACCATCATTGACTTATTCTTTACACAATACAACTCTTCTTCTTCTTTCTTTTTTTCAGTTCAGGTGGCTTTTAGTATTAATTTTCAACACCGTGCACCTTTATCTGTATCTCCTCAGTTCCACTCAAAATCCCAACCAACCATCCTATACTTTAACTTTTACATATTTCATCACAATTCAAGTGCTTACAAGAGGTGATAAGGTTCAAATAGATGGACAAATCAAAAATATGTTGAGGCTTGTAATGTGGTTGCCAAAGAAAACAGGATTACAGACTCAAAGGGGTTAACTATGGTATATACAATTAGGTGGATGGAACATGTACATATAGATTTTAACAAAGAAAGGCCTATATCACTTCCTAGACCAAATAAGACTACCATTTCACTTTGCAAACACAGGGCAAGTTCTAGATGTTAAACTTTAGCACAGAATACACAAAGCCTCACTCACACATGGCACATGACTCAATTCAGGTTGGATCATCAGACACTCGCCTCAGGGTACTTAAGCCAAATCAAGCACACACATTTTAAGGCTTTCTTTCTCGAATCAACTAATGAGCCTAAGTGTCACACTAAAGTAGTCTATACTCAATTATTTCCTCGCCCATAAGTGTCTAACTAAAAATGGGTAAAACTAACTACACCTGGTTCAAATAAAAACCCTTGAAAAAGAACCGTGGTTTAAAGAAAAATCAAGGGGGAGTTGATACACTACTACAAAACCAAAATCTTTTTGTTTTTTTTTTTGTTTGACTTTAGTCCCTCAAGAAACCTGTAGAATGGTGTCCATCGTCGGTCCAAGTCGAAATTAATTTGATGAACTAAACTACCAATCAAATACATACATATACAATAATAACATATACATCATTCCCCACCCCACACTTAAGAAATTGGCATGTCCCCATGTCAAATAAATGAAAGAAGAGTAAGGTACGGGGACTTCCTGGTACTCAGTCCTGATCGAAGACCGTGCCAGGATCGAGGTGACAATCTCGTCCTAGCGCCCGCAGCCAGCCCATAATCTTCTTCTCAGACTTTGCACTTTGCGTGGCTAGAGCATCAACTATATTACCCAGGTCCGTGATCGAAGTGCGCAGCCCAGCCATATCTTGTTCCAGAGCTGTCAAACAGGTACTGCGACGGGCCTGAGATGGTCCTGCCTCGTCAAAAATCTGCACCTGTGGGGGTGAGGCGTGCATTGCCTCCTCCTGATCATCCTCATCATCATCTGACTCATCCGAGGTGTTGCTTCGAACAGCTCCATGTGCCACCGGGTCTTTCCCTATGGTTACTTTAGATGCCCTGAACGCGGCCTCCTTTGGTACCAACCCATCCATGTGTGGGTTCTCAGGAACTCTTGCCGCTCTACACAATTCAGTGACCAGAGAAGGAAAGTAGAAACCATACTTCTTTTCAGGTGAGCGAATGGACATTTTGTCCTGGAATAGCCGGGCCAAATCGAAATCATGACCATTAACAAAACACCATATCGCCGTTGCCCGAGGTCCATTGACATTACTGGTGGTGCTTGATAACAGCAGACGACTGTTGATGACGTTTAGCCACTTTGCCTCCCAAGTGAAGGAGGACGAGTTCAAGGTGATCCCAGGTTTAACTCATATTAAGTCCCTACCCATCACACAGATGGTTTGGATGAAGAGGTTCCAAATGACATGCCTCTTCTGGTATTTCTGGTAAAAATCTTCAGCCCAGTCGAAGGCTGGCAACCTGTACACTCGTCGGATGGTCTCGCGTGAAGATCCACTCTGATTTGGCGTATCGTGACAACCCGATTCTCATGCTCCGGGCAATTGTCATAAAATTCTCTAACCAACATCATATTGCCGTCCTCTGGCTCCTCAAAGAAAATTTCGAGCCGACGCCGCAGTAATTCCCGGTACATGTTTGGATTTTCTACGTGAAGATTTGCCCTGTCAATGGACCTTTCGGCCACAGGATTCTTTGCCGCCTTGAACTGAATCTCTCCTGTGCTTTTCTTGACACAAACTGCCTACTGTCAAACTGGCTCGAGCTAGACTATGCCCGAGCTCTAGAAGGACCTCCCGGTCCACTGGCCGAAGATCCTGTGGACCGTTTATTCCTGGATGGATGCATTATACCTGACAACACAAATGACAGTATTAGGAAGGATGTGCCAGGGCGGTTACTCAGACTTCACCCGCACCATGGTCACAATAGCATTTAAAGTTCATAGGGGCAATTCGACAAACACCTAGTGTGCATAGGTCTATAATTTAGCACAAATAACCCCATAGAGGTACAATTCCTCCCCACATCAACTACAATGGCTTCACCTACTCATCCCCACCACAATCTACCTCTAACATAACAACATCATGATTTTACCTCCTCATTCTATACACTAACACTAGGAAGAAGACAATGTTACTCCAAAATTGTTACACAAATCTGAAAATAAACTAAAACAAAGAAAATAAATAACTTAAAACAGAAGTGAGAAATCATGACTTACTTGATATTCTTAAACAACTGAAGGTGGAGCTTGTTAATGGAGATAGGGGGAAGGGAAAATTTGGTGAGAGGAGGAGATGAGGGAGAGGTAGGTCGTGTGTTTTTAGAGATTAGAGGGGAAAAGGGAAAGTTAGAGTAGAAAAAGGGAAGAAGGTAAAGGGGAAAGTGGGGGGTTTGGGTGGGTGTGTATTAGGTTAGTGGGGTTGTGTATTAGGTTAGTGGGTGTGTACGTGCCCGACCGTGCCCAGCTCCGCGGTCGTGTACGCGGTCGCGGGCGCTGGACAGAACTCTCTTGAATCACCACGCCTGGTACGCGGTCGCGACCACAGTCATGGTGAACAAATAGAATGTTTCACTTCTTCCGCGCCCCAAACTGCGGTCGCGTTTCGGTGTTCCGAAATTTTTCTTATTTTCTTCAACTTTTTACCTTTCTTGAGTTAGCTTTTGACCCCGACTCCTCCCGATGTGCACCAATCTTCCCCTGTACACTAATAATTTGGTTAGTATTGTTACATCGACTACAGCAACAACACAAGCGAAACACAAAAGAGAAACATGGGTTGCCTCCCAAGAAGCGCTTGATTTAACATCGCGGCACGAAGAATTACAACAAACCATGGGTTGCCTCCCAGGAAGCGCCTGATTTAACGTTGTGACATGACGCAGATAAGCATATTTAAAGCTCGCACAACATCTGAGGCTCGATCAAATGGGTCACAGACACTTTCTTTGCTTCATCCATACCCACGTAATGTTTTAACCTGTGCCCATTGACCCTGAATGTGCGAGAGTCATTTTCTGCGGCAATCTCTACAGCACCCATGGGATGTACTTCAACCAAAAAAAATGTCCCTGACCATCGTGACTTTAGTTTACCCGAAAATAGCCCTAGTCTTGAGTTGTAAAGCAATACCATATCTCCGTGTTTAAAATTCCGCTCAAGAATGTTCTTATCATGTAACATATTCATTCTCTCTTTGTACAATCTTGTGCTCTCAAAAGAAAGATAGCGGAACTCATCAAGTTCATGCAATTTCGTGACTCTACTTGTTCCCGCAGCATCCATGTCGAGATTCATCTGTTTCAGCGCCCACCAAGCTCTATGCTCCAACTCCACCGGCAAGTGACATACCTTCCCAAACACCAACTTGTATGGTGACATGCCAATTGGTGTTGTGAAAGCAGTTCTATAAGCCCAGAGTGCATCATCTAACTTTCTTGCCCAATCTGTTCTTGTGGCATTCACGACCTTAGTTAACACACTTTTTATTTCTCTATTTGACACTTATACTTTCCCACTTGTCCGAGGATGATATGGAGTGGCCACCTTGTGGCGTACATCATACTTCTCTATCAATTTCTCGAAGGCTCGATTACAGAAATGAGTGCCTCTGTCACTGATTATGGCCTTTTGGGTGCCAAAACGGGTGAATATGTTCTTCTTCAAAAACCCAATCACCACCTTTGCATCATTGGTGGGGACTGCTGCAGCTTCCACCCATTTGGACACGTAGTCTACAGCGACAAGTATATACTTGTTGCCATATAAACTGATGAAGGCCCTATGAAGTCGATTCCCTATACATCGAACACTTCGACCTCCTGAATTGGGTTCATGTGCATCTCTTGGCGACGGGAATATTCCCGGTTCGCTCACATTCATCATAGACCTTCTCCCATAAATGGAAATCTTGGAACACTGTTGGCCAGTAGAAGCCTGCTTCAGAACTTTCGCTGCTGTCCTGACTTCTCCGAAATGTCCCCCATATGCTGATGCGTGACATGCCTGCAAAACAGAAGATTGATATATCTCGGGGATACACCTCTGGATCATGTTGTCAACACAAATCCTAAACAGATAAAGTTCATCCCAATAATACATGCGGCAATCACGGAAAAACTTTTTCTTTTGTACACAGGAAAGGTCATAAGGAATTATACCACTCGCCAGATAGCTTGCAATGTATGCATACCATGGTGCTTCCTCAAGACTTGTGGCTAGGATTTGCTCATCCGGAAAGGTTTCCAGAATATCTTCCACCTCAACTGCTTTTTTAGATCCTTCCAGTCTCGACAAGTGGTCAGCTACTTAGTTTTTCGTTCCCTTTTGGTCACGAATTTCCAAGTCAAACTCTTGTAGCAGTAGCACCTAACGAATCAGGCGCGACTTTGACTCTTTCTTCTCTACCTGAGAGCAGTATGATCAGTATAAAAAATTACCTTTGAGCCTATCAGGTACGATCTGAACTTGTCAGATGCGAACACTACTGCGAGCATCTCCTTCTCAGTCACAGTGTAGTTCAACTGGGCCCCACTCAATGTTCTACTTGCATAGTATATTGGGTGCATGTTTTATCTTTCCGCTGCCCAAGCACTGCTCCCACCGCATAGTCACTTGCATCACACATTAGCTCAAAGGGTTGCTCCCAGTCAGGGGCAACAATGATAGGTGTTGTGACCAGTCTCTTCTTCAATTCCTCAAATGCTACCCTGCAGTCATCAGAAAACACAAAAGGGTGATCTTTTACAAGCAATTTACACAAGGAGTTAGCAATTTTAGAAAAGTCTTTTATAAATCTCTTATAGAAATCGGCGTGCCCAAGGAAACTTCTGATTGCTTTGACGAAAGTGGGTGGTGGAAGCTTTGCTATCACGTCAACCTTTGCGCGATCCACCTCAATGCCCTTACCTAACACCAAGTGTCCCAAGACTATACCTTCTTGTACCATGAAATCATGAAATGGAACTTCTCCCAATTTCGCACCAGATTAGTCTCTATACACCTCTTCAACACTTTTCAAAAGTTCTTAAGGCAGTCATCGAATGAATTCCCCACTACTGAGAAATCATCCATGAAAACCTCCATTATTTCCTCTACCATGTCCGTTAAGATGGCCATCATGAACCTTTGGAATGTGACCAGTGTGTTGCATAGGCCAAACAACATTCTCCAAAAAGCATAAATCCCATAAGGGCAGGTGAACGAGGTTTTCTCTCTGTCCTCTGGTGCAATAGAGATCTGATTGTACCCTCAATACCCATCTAGAAAGAAAAAGTGGGACCTCCCTGCCAGTCTATCTAACATCTGATCAATGAATGGAAGTGGGAAGTGGTCTTTCCGGGTAGCCAAGTTCAACTTCCTGTAATCCATACAGATTCGCCAACCTGTGACGGTTCGTGTAGAGATAAATTCATTCTTCTCATTTCTTACTACCGTCATTCCACCCTTCTTTGGTACACATTGAACTGGGCTCACCCAATTGCTGTCAGAGACGGGGAATATGATTCCCGCATCTAACCACTTAATAATTTCCTTCTTCACCACTTCCTTCATATTGGGGTTCAACCTTCTTTGGTGTTCTCTGGAATGTTAGTGCCCATATTCCAGTAGAATCTTATGCATACAGAATTCCGGTCTGATCCTCTTGACGTCTTCCATAGTCCACCCAATTGCAGTCTTGCACTCTGTCAGTACCTGCAAAAGCTGTTCTGCCTGCACATCTAACAAACTAGATGAGATAATAACATGTAACGTTGAGTTAGGTCCTAAGAATTCATACCTGAGATGGGCGGGTAGTAGCTTCAGCTCCAACTTTGGGGGTTCTTCTAGATGGCTTGTCCGGAGGAGTCTTTCTTTACTCTAAGTGCAAGGGCTCAAATTCGAGCTCCCTCTTCCAAAAAGCTTTTCCCTCAAGAGCAAGCACCCACTCTGCCAATTATTCTCCATTAGCCTCATCTAGGTTCATGAGACAAGCTGCTAGAGGATCTTAAATGTTCAACGTCTCATTATCCTCTTCCAAAATTACATCCATGACATCTATTAGAGAGCAATTGGCGAATTTACTTGGTCGCCTCATAGATTTCTGCACGTTGAATATTATTTCTTCATCATTTAATCTCATCTTGAGCTCTCCGGTTTCACGGTCAATTATAGCTCTACCAGTGGCCAAGAATGGTCTTCCCAAAATTATGGGAATTTCCTCATCAACCCGACAATCAAGAATGACAAAATCTGCTGGGAACACAAACTTTCCAACCTGCACCAACACATCATCAAGGATACCAGAGGGCCTCTTTACTGTCCTGTCAGCCAGCTGCAATAACATGGACGTGGGTCTAGCTCTTCCAATCCCAAGCCTTTTATCGATAGCTAGGGGCATAAGATTTATGCTTGCCCCTAAATCACACAGTGCCTTAGAAAATGCAAAATTACCAATTGTGCAAGGAATTGTGAAACTCCCTAGGTCAGACAGCTTCTCCGCAATAGGTCTCGTCACAACAGCACTGCAAGTCTGAGTTAGTGTAACTCTGCCCAAGTCTTGGAAGTCAAACTTGCGGGACATCAAGTCCTTCATCATTTTTGCATAACCAGGAATCACCTTTAAAGCATCAATCAACGGAATGTTTACCTGAATTTTCTTTAACATCTCCAAGAATTTCTTGTATTGCTCATCTTACTGATACTTGTCCAGTCTCTGTGGGAAGGGTGATGGGGATCGCTTCTTCCCTGTGATTTGGTTTTTTTTTCTTGTTCAGGCATTGCCTCCACTATCGGTTCCTGTGCTACCTCAGTTTCTTTCACAACCTCTTTTCTTTGTTGGCTTCTTCTTGAGCTTGTTGTACCGTCACCTCAGTCAATCCTGCTGAATCATCTACCTCAATGGGCACATGCACAAGTGTCCCGGTAGTTCTATTTTCACGAGCAATCTCTTGCTCCAAGTCCAGGTCTTCGCCATTTTGTAGACTCACTGCCATTAGTTGTTTCATGCCATGCTCCTTTAGATTAATCTGTGTGTCTGCAGGTAATGTCCCCTGAGGAAGATTATTCAGAGCCATCAAAATCTGACCCAATTGGATCTCAATATTTTTTATAGCTGACTCGTGTGAGTCTACTCTCTCAGTTACTTTCACATTGGACCAAATCACTTGTTGCATCATTCCCTCGAGTCTAGCAAACCCATCTTTGTGTCTCCCAATGTGTTGTTGTTGAGGTGGATGATAAGCTTGTTGTTGATTCTGATGGTTGTATCCATGTTGCCTTTGGTAAGGTACCACTTGACCTTGAGGTCACATGGCCCCAATATTGTTGCTATTGTTGGCTGCTGTGGGGCTGGCCTATATTGTTGATTCTACTGACCCCAATTCTGACCACCTGGTCTCTGTCCCCCATAGTTGGACATATAATTCATGTTCTCCTGATATTTGTTGGTGATCACCTTCCGCATTCCACGAGCAACCATATGGCTGATTAATGCAAGATGTACATAAACCCCCATTAGTTGCATCAACAATGTGTGCCTGCTGTTTCTGGCCTGATTCATCAACCTTTTTGGTGAGGATTCTCATTTGTGTCATTAAAGTGGCCATATTTTCAGCTAGGGAGTTAGCTAAGTCTAAGGCCACTGAGTGAACCACATGAGTGATTGAAGCGTCCATGGTCGTCCATCCCGAGTTTTGTGCCATCTTGTCAAGTAAGATTTTTCTCTCCCTGAACGTTTTACTCAAGAATGCTCCACATGCTGAAACATCAACATTAGCTTTCAAGCTATCTTCCAGACCCATGTAGAACCTCTTCCCCAACATCTTCTCGGGAATCCCATGGTGCGGACATAAAACCAGCAGCCCTTTGAACCTTTCCCAAGTCTCTTGCAATATTTCTGTTGGTTTCTGTCTGAAGCTCAAGATCTCATCAATTTGCTGAGCAGTCTTGTTGGGTAGATGAAATTTGTTCTGGCACAAGAGGCACTACAACCTTCTCATTCGGGTTATTCACGTTATCCCCATTGTTCCTGTTGTTTACTTCGTCTGCCATGTCTGGTTCAAGTTGTTCAGTTAAGGTCTATTGTTGTTTGCTTTTCCTGTTTGCACGATTCAATGCCTTGAAAACTTTCTCAGGATCTGATAATGCTTCGAACAATTCACCAGTTCTTGAGGAGTTTCTAGGTATGCATTCACCTATAAGCAGTTGGCGAACTCACTAGGTCGCCTCATAGACTTTTGCACGTTGAAAGTGATTTCTTCATCATTGAGCCTCATCTTAAGTTCACCAGTCTCACAATCGATAAGAGCTCTGCCTGTGGCCAAAACTGGTCTTTCCAAAATTATGGGAATTTCCTCATCCACTTTGCAGTCTAATATCACTAAATCAGCAGGAAATACGAACTTCCCCACTTGCACCAATACATCATCCAGAATACCCGACGGTCTCTT
>ML424514.1:26223-46223 GCA_005239525.1 Nicotiana knightiana
TACTGTTAGATCTTGGAAGTCAACTTTTCTGGACATCAAGTCCTTCATCATTTTAGCGTAACCAGTCATTTCCTTCAATGCATCAATCAATGGGATATTTATCTGTATTTGCTTTAGCATGTCCAAGAACTTTTTGTATTGTTCATCCTTTTGGTATTTGGCCAGCCTCTGAGGGAATAGAGCTGGCGGTCTCTTTTTTCCCAGTGATTTGGGACTTTTCTTTCTCAGCCACCACCTCAACTACCGGCTTCTGGGCTATCTCCACTTCTTTTTCAGTCTCACTCTGTGCACTGGGTTCTCCTTCAGTAGGTTGCACTGTTACCTTGGTCAAGTTTGTTGAATCATCAAGTTCAATCGGCATGGGTACCAGTGTCTCGGCCTGTCTGCTTTCACGAGCTCTCTCCAGTTCCAAGTTTAAGTCTCTGCCACTGCGGAGAGTCACTGCCATCAGCTGCCTTGGGCCCTGGTCCATAGGATTTACCTGAGTATCTGCAGGTAAAGTTCCAGGAGGACGATTGTTCACTGCCATAGATATCTGGCCCAACTGTACTTCAATATTTTTAATAGCTGCATCATGTACATCTACTCTCTCACTGATTTTGGCATTTGACCCAATAACCTGTTGTATCATAGCTTCTAACCTGGAAAACCCATCTTCTTTCTTTCCCCTTGTTGATGCTGAGGAGGGTAGTATGCTTGTTGTTGATTCTGATGGTTATAACCTTGTGGCCTCTGATACGGTGCTACATTAACTTGTTGTCCCCTGACCCCCATATTTCCGATGTTCTGCTGTTGGTGGGGTGGTCTATATGGTTGAACGTGCTGACCCCAGTTCTGCCCCCCTTGTCTCTGGCTTCCATAATTCGACACATAATTAATATTTCCTGGATAAGGAGGGTGATGATATTCTGCATTCTAGTGATTACCAAGTGGTTGACTAATGCAAGATGTGCATAAGCCCCCATTGGTTGTGTCTACGATGTGTACTTGCTGTTTTTGTCCTGATTCCTCCACCTTCTTAGTAAGTATACTCATCTGTGTTATCAAGGTGGCNCTGAACTATAGGAGTAATGGGTGCATTCCTTGTTGTCCATCCTGAATTCTTTGCCATTTTATCAAGTAAGATTTTACTTTCTCTCCACGTTTTGCTCAAGAACGCTCCACCAGCTGAAGCATCAACATTTTCTTTAACAGTATCAGCCAAACCCATATAAAAATGCTTCCCCAACATTTTCTCTGGAATACCATGATGTGGACAGATAACCAGCATCCTCTTAAATCGTTCACATGTCTCTTGTAGTGTTTCAACTGGTTTCTGTCTGAAGCTCAAGATTTCATCAATTTGTTGAGCAGTCTTGTTGGGTGGATGAAACTTGTTCACGAACTGTTTGACTAACTCCTCCCATGTGGTAATGGAATTGATGGGGAGTGAGTTTAGCCAAGTCTGGGCAGCGCCAGTCACTGAGAATGGAAACAACAACAGTTTTATTGCCTCCTGAGTGACGTTTGGCTGCCTCTGTGTTTTGCAAATTGACAGGAAGTTTTTCAAATGCTGCTGGGGGTCTTCGATGTATGACCCTGAGAATAGCCCTTTGTTCTGCAATAAGTGCAGCATATTATTTGTTATCTGGAAGGACTCGGCCTGTATCTGAGGGACCAGTATCGCAGTGGCCAAATTCTCAGCTGTGGGTTGTGCCCAGTCATATAAGGGAGCCTCTGCCCCTATTTGAGCGACTGGGTCTACCACGTCATCCCCATGATTGTTCCGGTTGTGTGCATCTTCCATGTCTGTTTCAATTTGTTCAATTTGTGGTTGATGTTTGCTTTTCCTGTTGGTCCGGTTTAGGGCCTTGAAAACTTTCTCGGGGTCTGATAAGGCTTCAACTACTTCACCAGTCCTCGATGAGTTTCTAGGCATGCACCTGCAACACGTTAGCAAACGTTAAACTTTCAATGTAAAAACAAAAATTTAAAGAAAATTGACTATATTTCAGAATTTTGTATTTCTTCCAACTCAATTGATAATACCGTTAATTCCCCGGCAACGGCGCCAAAATTTGATCACGCTCAACTATGTCTAATAAAAGACTAAACGGGCGTTGCAAATATAATCCGGGGTATTATGCCCAGAGTCGATCCCACAGGGAATTTACGTATCAATCAAGTCTTTAGAATACGCAACTTTTACTCAATCAATTCTCTCAAGACTTTTTAATATAAATTGGTGATGTTTTACTAATTCTACTGACAATAATAATAACTAACAATTACTAACAATGTGTTGTAAACAATTATGATAAAGGTCTAAGGTTATGGTTTCCCCCGTCGGTGAACTTCCTTCTCGGATACTTCTTATAGTTTGATTAGTTGTCTCTATCAATCATGAACACTCTATCTACCATAAATCTCTCTCAAGTAATTATGATAATTTACTAGACGCACTCTCTCAAGTTACGCTAGCTAGATTGCATTACAGTTCACTTTAGATTGCACCCGAGGTATCGTTATCTCTAATCCAACCTCTAAACCCTCGGTTATGACTTTCGTCTATACTCTGGGAGTGATGTTGTTCAAACAACTACCTAAATATGCACTCTCTCTCAAGTAGATACATAATAAATAGGAACAGCTAATTGAGGGCCCTTCAATCAACTACAACAAGAACGTAGTTGAACAAATAGAGATTAATCAACCAATCAAAACTATATTAATATCACAATAAGTTTATCCCCCAACGGGTTCCACCAAAACCCTAGATTAAGAAAATTAGCTACTCATATTCATAAGAATCAATTCTAAAATAACTTGCATAATTGAACTACAAAATAATAAATAAGAGCTATAAAAATCAATGTTTGCTTCACTGAGTAGTAATCCACAGGTTTTTCTTCACTTCAATGGATTCCTCCCCTTCAAGTTGTGTTTTTGGATCTATTTATATGTTTGGGATAAACCCTAAACATGTACGAGACTTCTATTCAAACCGGGAAACACTTAAAACCTTCAAAACTCGGAATTCACCGGACAGGGGACCCAGGCGTTAAGCCCCAAACGCCCCATTATAGCCAGGTGCTAGGCCTGGCTTTATGGGTCTAACTCCCCACTATAGCCAGGCTAGGCCTCGCTTTATGGGTCTAACGCCCCACTATAGCCAGGCTAGGCTTGGCTTTAAGGCCAAAACGCCCCACTATAGCCCGGGTTGCTCCTTTTCGACCCTTGAGCGTATTTTTGACGTATTTGCATCCATTTAGCTCGGCTTCCATCTCCAATTCACCTACACATGAAATAGACTCCATTATGCACATAAAAAGTGTATTTTTATCATTAACGCACATAAAATGTAAGTTACATAACGTGTTAAACCATGAATTCTAGCCACGCATCAGATAGACCTCCTAGCTGATTTCTTTGAAGAAGCCTTAGCCTTTGTGGGTTTTGGTGTCTCAGCCACACCTGGAGAAGGTTGCTCCTCCTGTTGGACCAGGTCCAACCCAGTTTCTTCAATCTCAATAGCCTCAACAGGCTCTCCAACTTTTGTTTTTCCTTTTGCTGCCCTCTTCTTCTTACTCTCCTTCATAGCCTTTTCTAATTTTTCTTCTGCTTCTCTCACAGTGCTATGAGTAGCTCTAACTTTTGGAGCAGAAACATCAGCAACTTCAGAGATTTTCCTTTTCTTTGAAGGAACTGGGTGAGTTGCCTTCTTGGGTTTCTGACTCCTTCTTCTCTTGGGGTTATAAGACTCCCCCAGTTTTCTCAACCTTTCCGTCAATGTTTCTTCCCCCGATGAACCAGGTTCATCTATAGCTTTCTTTAGACTTGCAAGACCTGTTGCAGCTTTCTCTACTATGCTTCCCCCTAAATCAGTGACTTCTTCTCCCATAGTTTCAGGAATGGGGCCACAGATAACCAGCGTGGCACCATCCTCCCTAGATCCCCTCACATCTTTTTCTCCCTTTTCTCTCAAGAATTCTTTCTTTTCTCCCACCCTTCTTTCTTCCAGGTATTTCGACATCAACAACAGACTCTACCAACACGAATCTTTTGTCAGCAAAAGTAAGTTCAGAATCAATTTTAAGATTACCTTTTTCAGAACTGGTTGAATCAGGTGCTTCTTCCTCATTAGCTGATTTGAAGGACTCATTGGATGAATCTGACTTATTTTTTTTGTCTGCTTTAATAAGATCCTCCAAGAATTTTTTTCCTAGCCCCAGAAGCAACAGATTTTCGAGCAAGAACTTTAACACGATGATTCTTGGGGGCAGGAGTAGGGTTTGGAGTGGGTTCAAGAATGGGTGTGTTTTCAGGGATGATGGAATTTCTAGTGATTCGGAGTTGTAAACAGATGGAGAATTGGAGACAGATTCAGAATTTCCTCCATCATAATCACGATTAGGTGAGGAATTAGATGAGGAAGCTGGTGGAGGTGAAGACATTTTTTTTGTTGCGAGGAAAGGACGAGTTTTGCAGGTTTTGGGTAGTGTAATATGAGTTAAACTTGGTTTGAAGGAATCTTTATGAAGAGAGGAGTAATGATTACCTTTTATAACTTATGTCCATTAATTTTACAACGGATAAAAATTTATTCAAGTGGAAGTCTAATGGTTGTAGGAGTGTCATTAATTTGATGGTTAAGTGTTCCCTATTTTTAGGAGTGTTGATGTGACTTCTTAGAACGGTTTCATTTATGGATTAGTACAAAGAGTTAGGAATGAACCAATTATGGATAGACTCCTGCTCATGTGTGACTGTAATTGGATTAATATATGGAGAAGAGTACGTAACTTGTCAGCCAGATGAATCATCATAGATGAACCAGGTTCATCCTGTTTGAAATCTTTAAATTGACTCAATTTACAAAGATAGATAAACATTATTAGTATCCAGGGAATCATATTAATAGATGGCACATGAGTATGGCANTTTTTGTGATGGACCAAGTTCTTCGTCATACTAATAACACTAGTGTTATCACAAAATATAGGAATGCATCCCACATCAATACCAAAGTCCATGAGTTGTTTTATCCATAACAGTTGGGTACAGCATGAGGCTGCAACCACATATTCAGCCTTAGCAGTAGACAAGGCTACTGAATTTTGTTTCTTGGTTGCCCAAGACACAAGGCATGAACCCAAAAAGTGAGCCATACCTGAAGTACTTTTCCTGTCAACCAGGATTCCTGCATAATCAACATCAACATATCCTACAAGGTCGAAATTACTACCTTTAGGATACCAAAGGCATAAATCAGTGGTGCCTTTCAAATATCTCAAAATTCTCTTTACTGCAGTGAGGTGGGACTCCTTTGGATTTTCCTGAAACCTAGCACACAATCCCACACTAAACATAATATCAGGTCTGCTGGTAGTGAGATACAATAGAGGCCCAATCATCCCTCTATAAATCTTTTGATCAACAGATGAACCAGGTTCATCCGCATCCAATTTTGTAGTTGTGGCTATGGGAGTGTCTATTTCTTTTGAGTCTTCCATTTTAAACTTCTTGAGCAATTCATTCACATACTTTTGTTGGTGGACCATTGTTCCGTTTGGGTTTTGCTTAATTTCCAAGCCTAAGAAAAACTTTAGCTCACCCATCATACTCATCTCAAACTCACTTCCCATTAGCATAGAAAATTCCTTGCTCAATTTTTCAGAAGTCGCTCCAAATATGATATCATCCACATATATTTGCACAACCAGAAGATCCTTACCTTTTTCCCTTAAGAACAAGGTACTATCAATTTTGCCTCGTTTGTACCTATGTTCTAGCAGGAATTTTGATAATCTTTCGTACCATGATCTTGGTGCCTGTTTGAGACCATATAGAGTATTGTCGAGTTTGTATACGTGGTCAGGTGACTCCTAGCTTTCAAAACATGGAGGCTGCTTGACAAATACATCTTCCTTCAGATAGCCATTTAGAAAGGCACTCTTAACATCCATCTGATGAAGAGTGAATTCCATGTGTGCAGCAAATGCTATAAGAAGTCTGATTACCTCCAGTCTTGCCACAAGAGCAAAGGTCTCATCATAGTCAATTCCTTCTTCTTGACTATATCCTTGAACAACTAATCTTGACTTATTCCTTGTAACAGTTCCATCCTCATCGAGCTTGTTCCTGAAGACCCACTTGGTGCCAATTACAGATCTATCCAATGGCCTGGGTACCAAGTGCCATACTTGACTTCTTTCAAACTGATTCAGCTCTTCTTGCATGGCATTTACCCAATCAGCATCTTGTAGGGCTTCCCCAATGTTCTTTGGTTCGATCATGGATAGAAAGGCATAAAATGCACACAGATTTTTCAAGGATGATCTTGTCTTGATTCCAGATGCCAAATTTGTTATGATGTTCTCAAGAGGGTGAGAACTCTGATATCTGTGTGGCTTAAGTACCAGTTGTTCATTCCTAGATGATTCCATGATATCTTGTTGCTGTAGAGCAGGATCAGGTCCAGGTTGCATATGTTGAGTTCCCTCTGTCATGATGCTTAGGGTAGTTGAACCTGGTCTATCACCTGTTCCACATTGCATGCTTGCTTCAGTGTGATCACTGCTTCTTACCAGTCCAAGCTCCTCATCTTCAGGTTCCTGTCTCTCAGCAAGAATGTTAGTTTCATCAAAGACAACATGTATACTTTCTTCTACACACATAGTTCTTTTATTATACACTTTATAAGCTTTACTATGTGATGAATATCCCAAGAATACTCCCTCATCACTTCTGGGGTCAAATTTTCCTAGGGAATCTTTGCCATTATTGTGTACAAAACACTTGCATCCAAAAGCCCTAAAGTGGGATATGCTGGGCTTTCTCCCTTTAAGTAATTCATAGGGAGTTTTCTCTACTAGAATTCTAGTCATGCATCTATTGATTATGTAGCAAGCAGTATTTATTGCTTCAGTCCAAAAGCTGTGAGGTAGTTTGCTAGATAGGAGCATGGTTCTTGCCATGTCTTCAAGAGTTCTGTTTTTCCTTTCAACAACCCCATTTTGTTGTGGGGTCTAGGAGCAGAAAAGTTATGATTAACACCATGTTCACCACAGAATTCAACAAACTTAATATTCTCAAATTCAGTACCATGGTCATATCTTATTGATGCCAGTTGATGTCCCAATTAATTTTGAGTTTTCTTGACAAATGAGGTGAACATATCAAATGCTTCATCCTTAGATGCCAGGAATAAAGTCCAAGTGAAACTTGACAAATCATCAATAGCACCATCACATATCTCTTACCACCTCTACTTAAAGTTCTCATAGGACCACATAGATCCATATGAACCAAATCCAATGTCCTGGTGGTACTGACCATTTTCTTACTTTTGAAAGAGGACCTTACCTGCTTCCCCCTGGCACATGCCTCACAAACTTTGTCTTCCTTGAACTTAATGTTAGGAAGTCCTACCACTAAGTCCTTAGAGACTAGTTTGTTAAGCTGAGTTAGACTTGCATGAACAAGTCGTTTGTGCCACAGGAGGGGATCACTGTACAACACACTTAGACAAGTGAGTTCATTTTCAGACAATGTGGACAAATCTATGACATAGATGTTATTCATTCTTTTTCCCTGCAAAACAATCTTGTCAGTAAGCAGGTTAATCACAAAACATTTTGTGGAAGTAAAAGCAACCAGGTTACCTCTATCACATAGTTGTGATACACTGATCAGACTATATTTCAAGCCATATATTAGATACACATGTTCAATATATCGTGTATCATCCTTACTTACCTTACCTTACCCAACCCCAATGATTTCACGTTTCTTCCCGTTTCCAAAGGAAACATTTCCTCTTTTGAGACTTTCAAGTGAAAGGAACTGTTCCATGTTCCCAGTCATATGCTTTGAGCAGCCACTATCCAANAGAGAATGGATGAATCAAATTTTTCCTGACCCAATTTGGCAGCCAGTTTTTTCCTTTTACAAACTTCTCATTTTTTCGGCTGGCCTGTTCTTTTGCAGTACACTCATATTTGTAGTGCCCAGTCATACCACAATGGGTGCAGATTTTATTCTCAGGAAGAGTGAGATACTTGTTTTTGGGATCCCACTTGGGCAATTGACTTCCAAAGACAATCCCTCTCATGTTGCTACTATGTTTCTCTTGAAGCCATATCAGGGCGTCGGAGGATTTATTCCATTTACAGGTTCGATCTAATTCATGTTTGACTTTGCCAAGTTCTTCATTAAGAGTTCTTATCTGTTCATCCTTGGCATACATCTTATCTTTTAGTTTTCCCATGTTTTCTTCTAACATGATATGAGAATAATCAACAACCTTTTTACTGGATCCTAGCTTTAGCTTTAAGTTTTCAGATTTTAGTTCTAGAATCTCAGTTTCAAGTGGATGAACCTGGTTCAACAAGTCAGTGTTTTTCTTTTCAGATTCACTGACTCTGATTTCCAGGTTTATGCACTTTACTTTTAGCATTGCACATTCTTTAGATAGTTGATCCTTCTCTTTGGTTGTTTCCTCAGAATCATCTATGAAATCAAGTAGCAACTCAGAGAGTTTTTCCTTAGATAGGAACTTTACTTTATTTTTAAGATGAGAGATACTTAGCTCTGGTTCTTTATGTGATTCCTTGTCAGATTCTCCAATTTCCATGAGCACCTGATCTTCAGTCTTCCCATCTTCTGATTCTTCATCTGAACTTTCCCCCCAAGCAGCAACCATAGCCTTTGTTGTGTTTGTCTTGGGTTGAACCTGTTCCTTCCTCCTGTTCCTTCTCTCATATCTTTCCTTTTTCCACTCTACTTCCCACTGAGGACAGTTTTTAATGAGATGGTCAGTCTTACCACATTTATAGCATCCCTCGTTGGTTGGTCTTTCTGGAGCCTTTGCTTTGTTGTAGTTTCCTCCTCTAGAGATGCCTTTCTTCCTCATGAGAAAGTTTCTGAATTCTTTGGTGATCATGGCCATCTCATCATCTTCCAGATCTGCTCCCTCAGTGATTCTTAGGGCTAGACTCCTCTCCTTCTTTGGACCATCCATCTTCATTGTCTGCCTTCTCAGTTCATAGGCAGTGAGGTTTCCAATTAGCTCATCCAATCTGAGGGTTGCCATATTTTTAGATTCCTGGATAGCAGTGATTTTGCTTTCCCAAGAAATAGGCAAGACCCTTGTTAGGATCTTCTCAACCTTGTCCTCTTCAAGAATGACTCTTCCAAGAGACTTCAGTTCATTAGTCAAGGTTGTGAACCTTGTGTACATCTCTTGGATAGTCTCTCCTTCTTTCATAGTGAAGTTTTCATACTGAGAGTATAGTAGAGTACCTCTTGACCTTTTTACCTGAGGTGTTCCTTCATGGGCTACTTGCAAGGTGTCCCAAATCTCTTTGGCAGTGGTGCAACTTTGGATTCTGTTGTACTCGTCTGGACCTAGTCCACATACTAGCCACTTTTTGGCCTTTGCATTCTTCTCCCATTTCTTTAGATCCTCAGCAGTGCAATCAGCTCTTGTCTTTGGTATATCTATACCTTCAGCAGTCTTCATCATGGTAGCTAGAGGACCATCAATGACTATGTCCCAGAGTTCATAGCCTTCTCCAATTAGGTGATCCTTTATCCTATTTTTGCACCATGAGTAGTACTGGCCATTGAAGAGTGGTGGCCTTGCAGTTATTGACCTTCCCAATTTCCAGGTTGTGCACTCATCTTGATCTTCTCCAAGGTGTTATCCTTTCAAGGATAACCTGGCTCTGATACCAACTGATGTTTTAGACTTCAATACCACCCAAGAAGATAGGTTACTTTGTGTGGTACCCAATTTTCGAGTGCTGTCTCAGTAAAAGAACCTGGTTCTTCTTCGTGTTCCAACTACTACTGTTGCGGAATAATAAAAAGAAGTAAAGTAAATACACAGAGATTTTTACGTGGAAAACACCTAGCTCAAAAGGTAAAAAAACCACGACCTACTCCTCAGTAGGATTTGCTCAACTCTTCACTAAAAACTCTGAGCCAAACAGACTTACAAAATAAACTCTTTTGTAATCCTAAGGATTAACTCTAACCCTTTGTAGTAACTAACCCCTAGCTAATTTCTACACACCTCAAGTTAACTCTAACTTGATCAATACGTACCTATTACAATTGCTTCTATGAAAGCTGAAAGATACAATATTAAAAACTCCTACTACAATCAACTAGACTCAATAAACAATCAGATGGAACTGGTTCTTCTAGTTGAATTGTAGCATTTGCATCGCACAATGATTCTGCTAGCAAAAATAACTCTGGGAATTTTTCTTTCAGATTTTGATTCACTTCAGCTTTGTGCGTCTTGAATTCCAGCAGAAATACATCAAGTATTTATAGAGTCAGTCGTTGAGCTTGTCTTCCAATTCCAGTTCAACTCTACCTGGGTGAACCAATTCGAATCAAACTCAACTTCCTTTCTTTTGTTACTTTCCTTGATGAATTCGTCTTCAATTAATCAGATCAGTTTGCAACCTTTTCGTATTAGGAGACAATCTCTTGGTTCACTGATATTTCATATTCGAAACATCTCCTAAGCATATACGCTTCATGTGCCAGCTGGATAGTTCAAGATGTGTGCTCTGATGGACCTGATTCAACTGGTCAGCCTTTTGTCAATCTTCAAAACTATGCAGTGACATGGGTCAACATATCTTCTTCGTAACAACGATGTAAATCTAAATCTTAGTGCCTCGTGACTTGTACTAACAGTCCTTGGGGTAGTTGTATGAAATTTTTTTGCCATCTTATTTATTATTTATTAATGATCTTTCATTTGAGTTGTGTTATTTATTGTTTGGCTTACCCTAGCATGTTGGATTTAGGTGTCATCATGACTAGGTGAGATTTTTGGTCGTGAAAAGTTGGTAACAGAGCTCTAGGTAGGTTCTACGAGTTATGAGCATGTGTCTAGTAAAGTCTTGCATATCAGTATGATGATGTGGTTGCTTCTCCCCAGCAGTTTGCTTCAAAGGTCCAAAAAAATAGAAAAGGGTATGATCTGTCCCTCTATTATGAGTAATTATTTAGAGTTGTCCTCCGTTATACTATTGGACCATAAAACTCCTTGTCGTCTTACTATCCTAACAAATCTATCCTTAATTAGACGGAGGTGACACGTGGAACCAATCTGTGCCCTTTTTACATCTGGGCACATATTAAGTGACCCGCTCCACGAAACTCCCGTACCCATAACCCGTAACCCACATAAGCACTTTAGACGATACAACATCCAAATCTTCTTTCTAGGTGCAAATTTGCAGATACAAAGAAATAATCCCTCTTTCTTTTTATATTGATAAGAGGAAGCGCAATTACTTTAGTTGCTATCCAGTCAAACTTTCATATCATACTTCCACAGGAAACAAATGATTCAACTAATCAAAATAATTCACAAACAGGAGGGCAAAAATGATGAATTTATGAAAAAATCTGATCTCATTTGAGAAAAAAATTTAAAATTTGATTGTAAAATTCCATGATACAAACCAGCAAGTATATGTTGAAAAACTTTCTTGTCAAACAAACTTTTGAAGTCTTCTCAAAAGTCAAAGGTCTCCCATTGTACTTCTTCAATTTATAACCATCATGAACAAGTTGAATCGAATGTGTTGTTGTTGCAAAAAAAGTCGCCTGAGGTGCTGCTACGAAGGCGTTAGACACCGGACAAGCGATCAGAGAGAAAACATGCTGCACAAAGGCCGCCGAAAAATTCTTCGGCAAGATACTCCATGGTCGGAGTTTCAGCTATTATTTTGTCTTCCTTCTGGATCGAGTAAATAAAAAGAACATAAAAAGAGAACAATGGCTCACCGGAAAATGTATTTCCGGTCAGATCCAGTAAATTTCAAACCCAAAACTTTTAGATCTCCAGCATCTTGTATGTATTTCTCTAGATTCATATATAAATATGCTCGTAGGTATAGAGAAAGGGGAAGAGAAGGTGCAAGGTGACAAATCATAAGGTTCTCCAGGTTTCCGGGGAATTCTCCAATAAAGATTCCTGCCATGGTCATAACAGTATTGCAAGAGAGATGAGTGGAGAAAAAGAGGAGAGAGAGAAGCAACGGGGGTGAACTTTGGGTCGGATAGTGGGTTTTTCTTAAGTGAATTGGGTTAGAAAAAATGAAAAAGGATCAATTTAATCCTGTGCAACCACGTGGCATTCCGTCCAAAATGAGGATATATTTGTTTCATAGTATAACGGTAGGGTCCGAAATCACCCGATAGTATAACGAAGGACATATTTAAACTACTTTCAATAATACAAAGATATATTTAGCTCTTTTCCGCCAAAACAATTGATGAAGGGTCCCAAAAAAGTGAAACACTACTACCAACTGTCTTTGTTGTACCTTGATGTGTTAACTAATCCGCCAATAAATTTTGTTCCCTATAATTATGGTGGATGACTGGGTTACTCAGCTGGTGGATCAAGGATCATAGTGCATAATATCTAAATTAACACCTCTACGTACATAATTTTTTTAAATTGTTCCTCTAACTTTATGAATTTTCAGTTTAGGAATTTTAGTTGTCATATGACATTTTTTTAATATCTTTGATTGTTGATTAAATTTATTTTCCTTATAAAATGTTTAAGTATGAGTTCTCATTAAAATTTTCATCATAGTTCCCACTAAATATAATACAACTAGTGTTTGTTAAATAACTGATAGAGACTAAAACTGCTCATTTTAGACAAATTTAGATGACCAAAACTGATCATGGAATATTATGAGGACTAATCTAAACCTACTCCAAACCTAATGGATCTTTTTGTCGTTTTATCTTAGGAAAACTTTTCATTTTTTCTTCTCAGAGGGCTCTGTTTAGCTAATTAAACTTTTTCCCTTTGGACCGGCTAAAATTGGGTGAACCGGACATTGGAAACCTCTGGAACCGCCATCTTAGTGGGTCAACAATTTCTTAATGCCCAAGCCAACTTTTATAACGCAACCTCTATAAAGTCCCTTGTTCTAACATCGACACCATCAAAATTTAATTGTGAATCCGAGTTCAGACTCTAAGCGTACGTTCCCATTGGTATTGGTGAAGTTTTGATCGTTTTCTCATGGTAATCCTCTATTTTGTTTTACCTGGCTTAAGAATTTTGTTTCGTTTGATTTAAGGAGCATATTGTTCTTTGCGGCTTTGGTTCCATATCCTCGTTATGTTTTCAGAATTCATGTTTTTTTGGCATCTGCTGTTCATATTTTTAGGTTGAGAAATTTCGTGGTAAAGCTTTTGTATGCAATTCCTTCGTTGTTATATGTGCATATAGTTTTGATATTTTGTGTCTTATAATGTGTCCGTAATCTACTCTTGGTTTTTCATGAATGCGTGGTTTCTGTTTGCAGGCATCTCCGATAGTAGTGGGAAGTGCGGTTGGAGGTGCTGCTTTGGGAGCTAGGTACTTGATAAGAGCATGGCAAACATTCAAAGCCGCACCTCGAGTTCGGAGGTTTTATCCTGGTGGGTTTGAACAAGTTATGACAACAAAGGAAGCAGCATTAATTCTTGGAGTCAGGTATATATAAATCTGGTGGCAGGACTTAAGCAGGACCTGGAACTCTTACATTCACAACTAATGTGTATTATGCATAGTCCTTTTTGTTTAGTAGAATTGATGTTTAGATTAAATTGCTTCATGTCCAATATGGTTTCTTTTCCTTGCAGAGAAAGTGCTGTCCTGGAGAAGATAAAGGAAGCTCACAGGAGAGTAATGGTAGCAAACCATCCAGACTCCGGTGGTAGCCATTATATTGCTTCCAAAATCAATGAAGCTAAGGACGTCTTGTTACGGAAAACCAAGACAGCTAATTCCCCTTTCTAACAGCTTAATTGTCAGTATACGTGTAACAACTGGATTTGAGGAAGAGGTGAATTTGTATCAGTAAATGTATTACTATCATAATTTACATATTTAGAGGAGAGTACTTTGCAATAAGGAGTTGTACTATCCTCCCATTTTGAATCAGGGATCTGCACGGAACATATGAACACCTCTCTTGAACTATATATACCAGTAGTCTTTTAACTTTTTCAGACAAGTGAGAACTACACTCACAGTTCATACAAACCGGAGTAAAAACTCAGAACAAGATATCAACAAGTAGCATTTTGCATTACATTGCAGCAACCGAGCAAACTCAATTGCGCCTATTTCACAAGCTATACTAAAGAATGAGCAGACATCATGTACAAATAGAACGCATTTCCTTCCATGAAACAAAGACGCTCAATTGCGTTAAATAGAAATACAACCCAACCTGGAGGAACTCAACTTGGAGGACTTACTTCATATGTCATCAGTGGAGAATCCAAATCGAAGCAATAGAAAAACTTTAGTTGACCGAGAAAATAATTCATGACGATATTGGCTCGTACGGATATGATAGCCATGGGTGTTTTAGAGCCTCTAAAGCAGAAGGTCGCTTCTTTGGGTTAACATCTAAAAGATGAGCCACAAAATCAATAAAACCTTGATCTCCCATCGGTAATCGATACCTCAAGGATGTCTTTTTGGGTATTAAGTATTCCAATCTGTTTGTTTCCTATAAATAGAAAAAAGTGGAATGGTCAATATTATATACAAGTGAGCAGCACACAGAAGCAGCCGTGCTTGAAGCAGTGTACTGAGGGGAGGCAAACAAATGGAACTCTCTAAAATAGAACATATTAAATCCTAATTTTTTGACATGTGTATTACATCAAATTTCATTTTATTTTTTGGCTAAAGTTACATCCTTAATTAGCCAACTCATAGAAAACAAAGGATCTGAACGGTCTCCAGCAACCATGTTACTAATGTTTCAGCAAATTATAAATCATAGTCGAAGTTCAACTCAAGGAAATATTTAGTAGATAAAGAACTATCAAAACCAAAGACCTTTCATAGTTTAATATATGCTACCCTCGAGACTATTAATATATGCTGTCATCGAGACTATGTACATGGACTCGAGATGAGGTACATATCCTATAAAGGTGAATATTGTTTATACCTCCAACTTTGCTTTTGTTAGAATGCCCGGGAAAATATATTATTCATATGTATTGACAATGATACAATGAGTCATATACAACAACAACATACCCAGTAAAATCCCACTAATGGGGTCGGGGAGAGTAGAGTGTACGCAGACCTTATCCCTACCCCGAAAAGGGTAAAGAGGTTGTTTCCCGGAGACTCTCGGCTCGACAAGAGAGACAATAATATCATAAAAGAAACAAAAGAAAAGGCATGTAACAGCAAAAGATGTCAAAAAGAAAATAACAACGAATAAGTGAAAGGACAATAACACAAAACTATGCAAAACAACAATGTGAACACAACATAGATCGCTAACAAACCTAAAACAAAACTCTATCAGACTACCCGGAACAAAGAGGGAAGAACTTTCGCCTACCCCTAGCCTACCACCCTAATGCTCGACCTCTACATATTCCTATCAAGAGCCATGTCCTTGGAAATTTGAAGTCGTGACATGTCATGCCTGATCACCTCGCCCCAATACTTCTTATGCCGCCCTCTGCCTCTTCTCGTACCTGCCAAAGTCAACTGCTCACACCTCCTAACCGGTGCATCTAGGCTTCTCCCCCGCACGTGTCCGAACCATCTAAGTAGCGCTTCCCAAATCTGGTCGTCCACGGGAGCCACGCCCACCCTCTCCCGAGTATCTTCATATGAGACTAGGGTTATTTACTACTATTTAACTACCAAACTCACACTCTCCCTCAAGCTGGTGCATATAAATCATATGTATCGAGCTTGATACATATATAATTGATAAGAGGACCAGTGAGGGACTTAGTGAAAATATCAGCAAGCTAATCATTCGGCTTTACAAATTTTATAACAATATCTCCTAAGAGTATCTTTTCTCTAACGAAGTGATAATCAATCTCAATGTGTTTAGTCCTCTCATAGAACACTGGATTTGATGCAATATGAATGGCAGCTTGATTATCGCACACAAGTTTCATCTGGCTGATTTCACCAAATTTCAACTCCTTGAACAATTGTTTGATCCAAATTAGCTCACATGATGCCATCGTCATTGCTCGATATTTTGCTTCTGCACTAGATCGAGCAACTACATTTTGTTTCTTGCTCTTCCAAAACACCAAATTGCCGCCTACTAAAACACAATATCCAGATGTAGAACGTCCGTCAGAAGGTGATCCTGCCCAATTAGCATCCGAGTATCCAACAATTTGCTCATGACCTCTATCCTCAAACAATAACCCTTTGCCTGGAGCCGATTTTATATAACGAACAATGCGGACAAATGCATCCCAATGACTATCACAGGGAGAATCCATAAACTGACTTACAACACTCACAGAAAAGGAAATGTCAGATTTAGTCACTGTGAGATAATTTAATTTACCAACCAGTTGCCTATATCTTGCAAGATCGCTAAGTGGCTCCCCCTGTCCTAGCAGAAGTTTAGAATTCGGATCCATCGGAGTGTCAATCGGTCTACAATCCGTCATTCCTGTCTCCTCAAGAATGTCTAAGGCATACTTCCGATGTGATATCACAATACCTGAGATAGACTGAGCGACCTCAATACCCAGAAAATATTTTAGTTTGTCTAGATCCTTAGTCTGAAAGTGTTGAAAGAGATGCTGCTTCAATTTAGTAATATCATCCTGATCATTGTCGGTAATAACAATATCGTCAACATAGACCACCAGATAAATACAGAGACTCCAAGCAGAATGCTGCTAAAATTCACTCCGGGTCATGCCAAACTCCTGGATAATTGTGTTGAACTTACCAAACCAAGCTCGAGAAGACTGCTTTAGACCATAAAGTGACCGGCGCCTATGTTGCTCGGACACTCCGAAAATAACGTCGGGTGCGTGTCGGATCCTCCAAAAGTAATGTATTTTTGGAAGATCCCACACGGGTCCGACAGCATTTTGGAGAGTCCGCGCAACATAGACCGGCACAAGCGACATACAATGCCACGAGACTCCTCCTGAACAACAAATCCAGGTGGTTGCTCCACATAAACTTCATCCTCAAGGTCACCGTGTAAAAAAGCATTCTTAATGTCCAGCTGATAAAGAGGCCAATGGTGAACAACGACCATGGATAGAAAAAGGCGGACTGATGCTACCTTAGCCACGGGAGAGAAGGTATCACTGTAATCGAGCCCAAATATCTGAGTATATCCCTCGACAACAAGACGGCCTTAAGTCGATCAACCTTGCCATCCGGACCAACCTTGACTTCATACCCCAGCGACAACCAACAGTAGATTTACTTGAAGGAAGAGAACGAGACCACTCGTATGTAAAGTAGACATCTCGTCAGCCATAGCTTGTCGCCATCCTGGACGAGACAATGCTTCACATGTAGACTTCAGGATGGAAACAGAGGGCAAAGAAGATATAAAAGCATAATAGGGTGATGACGCACGATGATAACTTAAACTGACATAATGGGGATTAGGATTAAGTGTGGTATGTATACCTTTCTGAAGTGCAATCGGTGTACTAGGAAGAGACAAGTCCGCACTAAGAGCAGGGTCAAGTGTAGGACGTGAATCAGCTAGGCCTGATGCTGGACGGAGGGACGACGATGATAAGTCAAGAGTGGTGTTCCTTTGGCGGGGGATCTAGGAGGAGCCACACTAGACTCCCCAACGGTTGGAATGGGTAAGACTTCTGTGGCGGAAGGTGAAGGAGGGGCTATAGTAAACTCCTCAAAGGTCGGTATAGGTAAGACCTCAGATATATCAAGGTGGTCAAAAGAGCTAAAGAAAGGTTTAGACTCAAAAAATGTGACATCGGCTGACATAAGGTACCTACGAAGATCAAGTGATTAACAACGATATCCCTTCTGAACACGAGAATAACCAAGGAAGACACACTTGAGAGCACGAGGAGCTAACTTATCTTTTCGAGGGGCTAAGTTATGAACGAAATAAGTGCTCCCAAAAACACGAGGGGGAAGAGAGTATAAGAGTGACTGGGGAAACAATACGGAATCTGATTCTGGATGGGAGATAAAGACATCTGAATAACCAAATAACAAGATGTGAGAATTGCATCGCCCCAAAAACGCAACGGAACATGAGATTCAATGAGAAGTGTGCGAGCAGTCTCAATGAGGTGCCTATTCTTTCTCTCTGCAACCCCATTTTGCTGAGGGGTATAAGGACAAAAGGTCTGATGAATAATTCCTTGAGAAGTCATAAACTGCTGAAATTGAGAAGATAAATATTCTAAGACATTATCACGGCGAAAAGTGCGAATAGAACACCAAATTGATTTTTGATTTCAGCACAAAAAGTCTGGAATATAGAAAACTCAGAACAATCTTTCATTAAGAAAAGCCAAGTACATCTTGAATAATCATCAACGGAACTAACAAAATGACGAAATCCCAAGGTTGAACCGACTCTACTAGGACCCCATATATTAGGATGAACTAAAGAAAAAACAGACTCTACATGACTCTTAATACTACGAGGAAAGGAGGCTCGAGTATATTTCCCGAGCTGACACGGCTCACAATCTAATGTAGATGAACTAGACAAACTAGACACCATCTTCTGAAGCTTGGATAAGCTTGAATGTCCTAAACGTCTGTGAATTAGGTCTGGAGGATCTGTAACTAGACATGCCTTGGAGGAATTGAGTGAGTTAAGATAGTAAAGGCCTTCTGATTCAAGCCCCGTTCCAATCGTCTGTCTTGTATTGCGGTCCTGCATAATAAAAGAATCATCAATAAAATATATACCACAATGGAGGGCACGAGTCAAACGACTAACAGATGCAAGACTAAAAGGACAACCAGGGGCATAAAAAATGGAATCTAGAGTGACGGAGGGTAGGGGATTAGCTTGTCCAACTCCTTTTGCTTTAGTTTGAGACTCATTGGCTAAAGTAACAGTGGGAAGAGACTGAATACACAATATTTGACAAAAGTGATTTATTACCAGAGATATGGTTAGAAGCGACTGAGTTCACGACCCATGGCCCAAGAGTACTAGACTGGAAAACACAAGCAAAAGAATTACCAGCAACAGAAGTACCAGCCTGAGCAACAGAGGCTACTTGTGGAGATGTCTGCTTACTTGCTTGATACGGAAGGAACTCATTATATTACCTTTCAGATAAAGAAAATCCTTGGTTACCTGTAGTCTCGGTCTGAGCATCATAAGCATTTTTGGGTGGACGGCCATGTAAAAAATAGCACACGTCACGAGTGCGTCCAAGTTTATGACAATAAGAGCACTTGGGTCTAGATCTTCCAAAACGACCTCCTCCTCTTTTATTCTCCATAGTTTGAGATGCCTGATTGTTCACTGTCTAGGATGACTGGGTGACTTGGTGCTGCAGCAAGGCGAAGTAATCGAGAAAATAACTCATCAACTGTGGGACAATCGGACTAGCCAAAATCTTATCGCTTACTGAGTCAAGATCATTAGGAAGTCCAACAAAAGTAAGAACTAGAAACATCTTTTCTCGCTGCTCTTGTTGCTTTTCAACACTAGCAGAAATTGGCATCAACTTCTCAAATTCCTTCATGAATGCATGTACTTGTCCCAAGTAGATATATCTAATTCATGTTTCTTTAAATTTGTCATCCGCGATATCACATAATAGAAACGAGATATGTCATAAGTGTATAAAGTGTAGCCTTTTCCCAAAGCAAATAACATGTCCGGAATGGACGAAACAATGGCATCAACTTGGAATCAATAGATCGCCACAGAATACTGCATAATTGAGCATCGATCTTCTCCCAAAGTGCTTTGGCCTTTTCATCTCCTTCGCTAGACTTCCTGATTAAATGATCTTGAACACCTTGACCTTTACACCACAACTCGACAGACGAAGCCCAAGCTAAGTAGTTCGAACTTCCTATTAAAGGTTCTGAGGTAATCATAACACCGGAACTGCCAGAGCCCGAGTTTTTAGACACGAAAACATCAACTCCCAAAGACATCGTTAGATTGAAGAGAGGTCTATAAAATTATCACCAAATAACA
>ML424514.1:48723-119574 GCA_005239525.1 Nicotiana knightiana
TTCACCCCAGAAAAGGAAGGGAAAAAGAAAATGAAATAAAGAGTGGAAAGTAGAGGAAACTTTACCTGATTTCGTTCATATAGCATGTGATTTTTGGTGAAGTATTTGTAAGTATCTCGTCCTTTGACGAGCATCTCTTGATCAATCGGACCTATAATACCAATTACCCTAGCAAGCAGGGCGGCGGGAGAGTCATTCTGAAAAAGGACCTGCAAACATGGACAAAGACCTATAAAATCCCACTAGCAGAAGACTTCATTATAAGCAAACTTGAATATTCAAAAACTTCATTTTGATTCACTTATTCGTGATGAGTAAGAGCTATAACTTAAATCATTTCTCATTAGCTTGAATTTGATTTTGCCAACGGGGTTTTTCTTTCCAATTAGGTAAAATTCACCAACTGACTATTAGTTGCTCGAGAAAGAATCAGCTCAGAGAGAAGTATCAAGAGTACAACTACAATATTACAATACACGTGTTATTTACTATTTATACCTGTTAATGCAAGAGTTTTAATTGGCAAAAACATTTGTTGCCACAAAGGGAAACATTGATACTTGAACGAAATATAAAGTTCCCTGACGCGTTACTTTACTCCATCTAATTACATTAGGCATGCAACTGTCAGAATTTTGCTTTATCCACAAGGTCGTTAGTCCTTCTGAGACTTCTGAAGATTCTCAGTGGAAAAGCAGTATCAAACCCAAAAGCTAATAAAGTAAAACATAAACGATTTACTCGTCCGGAGAAACATTCTTCTGCAAGTTGGATATTGGTTTCTTGTGATTCTAACATAAGATAGGATTAAGTAGCAAGATCGAAGAATGGCCTCTCAATGTCCTCCAAACAAACTTATTTCATATTAGGATTACATGCCAGCAATTACTATGGCTTCCGGAAGGTTTGGAACCAATAGCAACTCCAAGACATAATTTCTTTAATAACTGAGAAATCCCTTAGGGTCAGCGGTACATGGTTCAAAACTAGGTAAATAAGGGGTCCGCTCTTGTACCCTTCTCAAGATAAATATCAGGCTTTCATTTGCAGCAAGGTCCGAACCCTTGGTATGCGGCTAACCCATATATCACACGCTACGCTCTTACCACTAGACCAAAGCTCTAGGGCTAACTTCATGACATAATTATGTATTGCATTAATTTGGATTTACCAAATTCATAAATCCAGAAGAAAGGGGAAGGGATCAAAATGAAAAAGTGAATAAGCACTTGAAGAAGTACCACAATGCATGGCATAATGGACAATAAAACCCACTATAAATGCATATGGACAATAAATATATAGAGATAACAATCAATATATAAAATGTGTAATAAAAAAACTTACATTGCCCGTGCAAAGTTCTGCCAAGATGCAGCCAAGGGACCAGACGTCTATCTTTTTATCATAAGGAAGCCCCAAAATAACTTCTGGTGCGCGGTAGGATCTTGACTGGACATAAGAACAAAGATGATCTGTTTCGAAGCAACTGCTACCCAGATCAATTACCTTCACCTCACATCTACTGTAGCTTTTCACCAATATGTTTTCAGGCTTCAAATCACAATGTATGAGCCCAAGGCCATGCAAGAATTGAAGAGCCTCTAAACACTGAATAGTGATTGACTGCACAACAGATTCATATGAAATTGACCGCAGAAGATATCATTAGCATCAAATCGCTAGAAATATTTTGATCCAACAAACCTGCAGTCTTGGCATAGTAAAGTAGACTTCTCCACCAGATTCTCTATTAAATTTATGGAACTCATACAGATTGGCCTTCAGTAGTTCACATACAATTAACAAATGTTCCTGAAAACAGACACAAAGATCAGTGTCAAATTTTCGTGACCAAAAGTTTCTTCTGCTTATATTAAGAATAATACATAAATGTAAAGTATATGATAGTATTGCACAAGCTCAAGAGGCACATCCAAGTGCACATCAACATTTCTTCCCACTTCGTATTTTACAGAAAATATTATTTTCAAACTGTCATATTAAGATTGGCCGAAGATGTCAGCCACAACTATCAATTAGCATCAAGTGCAAAGCACAAGCTTTTCACTTAGTCAAGACTTTATCAACTTATTGATAAAAACTCACAAAATCAACTAGATGTTAAGACATGCTCGCCTCTCTTGAGCAAGCAGACTGTACCAGGGTTGAGCTTACACATAACACACTAATGAAGTTTATTCTCAAGGTTCAGAACTATCTAGTTTTACAAGGATTTAGATGTTTTAGATAAGAGGGGAAAGTCAATAAGATGAGCTGGGTAACATCATTTTAAGTCTGATGAGAAACTTATGAACTTAAGGTTACCTTCCTCAACATCCATACAAGCAAGAAGAACAATGTAGGAGAATGAAGAAAACTGTGCCCACTCAAGATGTATCTTGCTGACTGTACTGGCAGATCTCTCTACATTGCTAAGTCATTTCAACAATGTAAAACTAAATTGAGATTTTTACAAAGTCTGTAGAGATACAAATTTTCACTTACTCGATAATAGAAGTAATCATACAACCGAAGTAGGTGGTACTTGTCGGCAGGATCATGCTTGTTGACAAATTTGAGAAGCTTTATTTCATCAAGACTCTGATCAAAAAAATCTTTGTTGTTCTTTATAATCTTCACACAGACATCCATGCCTGTATGAAGATCATGTGCTTGAACTGCTTTGCTGAATGCAGCAGATCCAAGATACTCAGTTACTTGATATCTTCCAGCTATAACTGAATTCAAAACAACCTGGAAATTTTTGTCCTCCTCAAATCCAGTTCTGAGTCAAAAAAAGAACTTCATTAACCACCAAAAAGAAAGCCCTCAAAGCCTGAAAAATAAAAACTATTTGAGGTCAAGAAAATTCAAAACATGTTCCCTTTTGTAAAGGGAAAATCAGAACATGATAGGATGCATGAAGAGACAACTACGGAAAGAAAGCTTCTTACTTAGGCGGAAGACACTTGCCAAGGTATATTTCGCAAAGGTAAAACAGAAATAAATTTAAACATATAAATAGACATTTACTAGGGTAAAACATGGCTTGCTGAAGTTAAAGATCAACTAGCTACAATCATATAGATCGGCAGAACTATATTTAAGTCACTAGCCTAGCATTCAACACTCGGTGCATAAGAAAATAATACATTAATCTGGAGTTCTTAGAAGCTAAATGGAAGTGGTCCAGTTACAGAGCTAAAGATTACAGTTCCCACGGAATTGTTTAAAAGCCTCTGTCTTTCCTCAAGGATTACAGTGAAATTCCTTCAAGTAAATACAGTTCAAGCCAAACATAAAAACTTCTCCAGCTCCCTTGACAACTACTATTGATCTGAATCATCCAGTCTCCTTGAGCTAACTACCAGATCAAGCAATAAATTTGGCTACAGACATGCACACGGAAAATAGAGAGAAGCATAGTTATGGTAAAATGTATGAATGTCATCTCTATGAAGAGTCTAGCTTGTAATACAAGAATACATTATGTTCAGAATCCAACAACTTATCATGCACCGCAAAGGGCTTTGCATATTTTTTTTGTTAAGCAAGCATGTTTTTGTTAAGCATGAGATACAGTTTAATCAGGCAAGTATCTCCTAGCATTCTAACATAACCAGAACATAAGCTCACAAATCTGATATATTCCTTCGTATCCAGAAGAATATAAGACCATTAAATATCCTGATCTTTGTATAATGAAATCTGAATATGTATCTAAATTGAAACATACAAAATCCGCTTTGAGCCTTTTTTCAGCATAAATGGGGTTCAACAAGAATTACAACAACAAATTTCTAATGTGTTCAGTAGACAGCCTCTCCCTTATAACAGTTTAAATCTATTCTTGATCAGTGTTGTGCTTAGAAACCAATTAGCAGTACCAAGATGAAGATTGTAACTGCATATATGAAGCAGTTTCCTAAAGACTTGAAAATTGCAAACTACTGATTAAAATCAAATAACAGGTATTATTTCGCCTCTAATTCAAAAGAAGCAACAGGAGATTGAACATGCCTGTTTTTCCTATGCACAATCTTTAGTTCAAAAGTTTCAAATTCCTCTTCCTGCGCCTTGATCTGCTTTACTTGCTCCTGAACAGCAGCTGCTTCCTCATCCTCCAATGATGCTTCCAAATCTTCCTCTCTTGCACTGACTATTTGTGTGCCCTCTTCTTTCTTCACACGCTCCCGTTCTACATAACCATAATTTGAAAGAGATGAAGGGCTAGAATTTACTGATCCTGCAGCAATTTGGTTGCTTTCGTCTCTTGAGCTCTTAATAGGCGAGGACTCGTTGCTTTTGCGCCTCAAAGAGCCAAGCATGTCATCACTTGCCATCAGACTGTCACGAGCTTCATCAGTTATAATGGTATTGCCCTTGCCTGACCATAAAGATTTATCCGAGCTTGTCTGAATCAACTGCCCATCTCTGGGAGGGGGAAATGAGAATCCACCATGTAAATGATTTGTTTGTACCGATCCTCCTTCATCAGTACCAGTGTCAAACTTGTCAAATCTCTGGTCAGCTGCTTTCTCATCTCTCTTTCTTATCTCAGAATAAGGCTTATCTGAATCAGGGGGTATGTGTCTGGCCCCACCAATACTGGCATCATGATCATGGAAATATTCTACATCCCCCTCACTACTCCCTCCAACCAAAATGTCACGCACTTCACTACCAATGTCAACAGTATCGCTGTTAATACCTACACCGATTGACCTAACTGAACCATGCTGATCATCGTCCATGCAAATATCATGCAATCGGGGCCTTTCATCCTTGTTCAAGGCTCTATCATTCCTTAACATGACAAGTTTATCTGTTTGAGCGACAAGTCCCTGCCAAACAGGCTCTGTGCACATCAAATTCATTTCTTCATCTGAAGGCCCAACTGGACCAACATTCTTTGATTGAGAATATCTCTCACCTGATAAGTAGGAATCTTCCTCTGCAAAAGATTGCTCATCATCGTCTCTGTTTTGCCCTATTTGAGGATCTGGAACACTCCCGTGCCCTGTTCCCTTCTCGTTATCACTAGGATAATCAATTTCATGAGCTAAAAACCAGGACTCATCTTCAATAGGTTGCCTTGTATAGCCAACATCGTCATCATCATCATATTCATCGGAATCCCAATATTCATTGGGGAAGTCAACACATTCACTCAAGCCATCACCAATAGTTGCGAAACCAGAAACAAGCTCAGAAGTGTCCTCAGTAATGCCTTGACTTATGGATAACCAACTGCCTCCGCCGATCCTTTTTCCACCTGATGATCAGTTGAACAATGATATGATTATTCCATAAAGACATCACTCAGATTCACATAGAGAAGATAAGAAAACATAACACAAGGATAAGTAGACAATATCATCAGGTCAAAACAATTTAGAAAACTACCTCAGAACCCAAAATTGAGAAAGAGTGGATAACCAAGTTTGTTTCGTCCCAAGAGTCTACAAGTAACTTACATTCAAGAGCTCCCTTTCGATTTTCTTTATTTGGGGACGACCATCACAAACAAGATTTAAGATGTCCGTCTACCACATATCAATATAGGACAGGATAAGCTAATAGCCAAAAACCCTCCCCTTGCACCAATCATAGGATACGATACTACAATACAATAATGATTAAGCAATGTAGGTAACTCGTTTAATACTCTTCCATCTGATCTGCAGTCATAGAATACAGAGGTAGTCGGTACTAAACAAAAATTCAAAAAGGTTAATGACTTGGAAGCATATTTATTCTCTCTAAATGGCATCTTCTTTTTCTTTCCTAATCCAAAAAGCACTTTTAGGTTCAATTTGTGAGATCACAAAATCTCCCTTCGAGAAATTCGGAGCCATTTATTAATTTTTGTATGTTCAACGAATGAGCTAACTTTTTGTCTAAGAGTACAAGATAAAACAAGTCATTAGAGAGCAAACCTGAACTGCTAAGTTCTTGTCCAAGAGGAACATCTAGAAATGAACCTATGACACATGTATTGTCACCATCTGTAATCTTTGAGCCAGGTCCATCTCGTTCAAACTTTTCCTCCCAATGAATATTGAAGGACTTCTCTTCTGACTTGATTCTAACAGGTGGCAACCTGGGTAGTTCTTCTTTCTGACTCTCAGATATAAACGAAAAGGCTAAGTTGCTGAAATCTTTTGGTTCACGTCCTGGTATCTTCCCCAGATACAAAGCTCTTCCCACCTCATCCACTTGCTCTTTAATTGTACTCCTAACGTCATTACCTTCTGTTATCCTTTTACCTACTTTGCTACCACCAGACCCAAAGTTTTGATCATAACTCATCGAAACAACTCTGTTGGAGAATGGAATAGTAGTTTTGGCCGAGCAATCTTTCCAAGGCTCGGATGAAGAGTTAGTCGATTCAGGACTTTTTGACCTAAGGTTACTAATAATTACATTGTTGGATGCCCCATTTAGTTTAATCTGGTGATCACCCTCTTTGAGTTCAATATTTTGACTCCTATCATGCTCTGGTTCCACATTGTCTTTGCTGGTATTTCCAGGCCACGACGTTCTCCTTTCACCTGAAAAACTGACATCTTCTCCAGAATTTTCATTAGCCTTACCACTATCAAAGACCTCAGACGAATTTAACCGCAACTTCCCACTATGTACCAAACCTGAAAAGTCCTTGGTAGCACTAGTGCCACCATTGTTCTGATAAGACACAAGAGAACCATTGGGATTGTAGTTCCACGAGTACATATCAATTTCACTATCCTCGGCATTGCTGCAAACACTCAAGGTTTTGTTGTTTGTCCCAACGGATTCATTATGTTCCTTCTTCTTCCCAACATAAGCAACATTTTTTAAGTTGCATTCTGTGCCATTTCTCCCAATCCCACACTCTATCTCCTTTACAATAAGCTCTTTTGGAATTTCGCCATTGCTCCTCGAACTTGTCTCCTTGAAAACCTCCCCACCATTTCGACAGGTCATACCAAGAATCTCTAAAGTCACTTTTCCTCCATTTTCTTCTTTAAATGATTTGCTCAGCTCTTTATCCGCTAGCGTAAGCTGCTGAACCACACCATTCAGATCAGAACATTTATTCAGCTCACCACGCAATGCAGCCTCGGCCCTTGTAAATTTATTCTGTCGCAGAAATTCCAGTATCGCATCTAAAGATGTCGAGTCAGCCATCGATACAACGGAGAATTCAAAAATCTTCAAATATTCAACTACTACAAACAATATTCAACCCAACCTGAAAAAAAAAACAAAGGCAAATAATAATATAAAGCCTATGACAAGAAGTGCACAAGAAGTCAGTTTTAAACACTATTATAAAACTTGATAACACATACAGAGTTAAGAAAATACAATGTCAAAGGTGGTCCAACTTAGGTGTTGATTGACTGAAAAGTACAGATTACCCATATTGTGCTATATGCTGTTTGGCTCCAGATAACAGAGGATTGCATAATCACAAGAAAGCAAGAAATTTCAAGAGACCAAAATACTGAAACAGAAAGCTGAACCTAAGTTGTAGTAACAGAAACAACCATAAGAGTAAAAGCTGAATGAAAACAAATACCTAAAAACCCTAGCTAGATTTTCCACACACCCAATTCAAAGATCTCAACTTTAATGATTAAAGAGTTCAAAAAGTTTCTACTTTTACTGATTAAGAAAAGTAAATTAAAAAAAGGATAAAGAGTAGAATAAGGAAACCAAAAATTAAAAAGGGTTAAAAATGGAAAGAACCTGAAAACGGAAAAAATGAAAAAGAGTGAAAATGGAAACTCGCGGATCGAAGGTACGATATATTTGCTGGTAAAAAAAAAATACCTCAATCGATAACATCGTCAAAGAACAACACATTCACAGCTGAGACAAAGCTGGATATGGATGCTCCCATTTACGTTACAACAAAATGGGAGCAATTTGATTTTGAATTTTCCTTTTTTTCTTTTATATTTTTTCCTTCTTTTAGGCTCTCGAGTATTTTATTTGTTTCTTGTTGTTCTTGGGTGTTCTCCAATGCGAAGTGATCTTTTGGCTTGGCTAAGAAAATATTTCAGCTCTGGCATGGGGACATGGTTGTCGAATTAAGCATTATATTTTTAATATTGTTACTATAAAAGATAATTGATAATTTCTTACTACTATATACTAAAGTAATATTTTCTTAAAATACTTTTTATTAAAAACGATAAGTTTATCATATTTTACACTGCAATTTTTAAATATGAATAATTTCATTCCAAAACGATCAAGTAATGTAATGTTCAAAATCTTAAAAGATTAAATGTGTCGACATTCTTACGTTAAACCTGATCCTTCTTTTACTAACAAACAGAAATAAAAGTTTTAAAACACCCAATCGAACCCCGACCTTATCAACCCTTGATTTTAATAAAAAATTTGGACCTAATTCAATTTTAAAAGTTAGCTCATGAAATGATATATGTCTAAGATTATATAAAAAGTCCAACACTCCCCCTCCCCCGCATGCATGTATGCGGTAATATTGGTGAAAGAAAGCTATAGGATGGACATTGGCGGATATTCGGGGTATAAGCCCCGTCTTTTGCATGCACAAGATTATTTTGGAGGAGGATTCCAAACCCTCTGTGGAACATCAAAGAAGATTAAATGAAGCAATGCAAGAGGTAGTGAAGAAGTAGATCATCAAATGGTTGGATGCCGGGGTTGTTTACCCCATTTCCGATAGCTCGTGGACCTCTCCGGTGCAATGTGTCCCAAAGAAAGGGGGCATGACTGTGATAACAAATGACAAGAATGAATTTATCCCCACAAGAACTGTCACGGGTGGAGAGTGTGCATGGACTATAGGAAGCTCAACAAAGTCATGCGGAAAGATAATTTTTCGCTTCCATTTCTTGATCAAATGCTTGATAGGTTGGCCGGACGTGCTTTTTATTGCTTCCTTGATGGATACTCAAGCTAAAATCAGATTCTTATGCTCTTGAGGACCAAGAGAAGACCACTTTCACTTGTCCCTAAGGTACTTTGGCATTCTCGTGAATGCCATTTGGGTTATGCAATGCACCGACGACTTTTCACCGGTGTATAATGGCCATCTTCACCGATATGGTGGAGGACTTTCTTGAGGTTTTCATGGATGATTTTTCCGTGGTGGGGAATTTTTTTGAAGAGTGCTTGGAAAACTTGGACAAAGTATTGGCAAGATGTGAGGAAACAAACTTGGTTTTGAATTGGGAGAAATGTCACCTCATGGTCGAGGAAGGCTGTCCTTGGCCACAAAATTTCAAAGCATGGTATTGAGGTTGATAAAGCTAAAGTTGAAGTGATCTCCAAAACTCCCTCCCTCTACATCCATGAAGGGAGTGAGGAGCTTCTTAGGTCATGCGGGGTTCTATCGCCGATTCATCAAGGATTTTTCTAAGGTGGTAAACCCCTTGTGCAAACTTTTGGAGAAGGATGCCAAATTTCATTTCAATGAAGATTGTATGAAGGCATTCGAATTGCTCAAATATAAGTTGACTACTACTCATATTATCACCGAACCGAATTGGAGCTTACCTTTTGAGCTCATGTGTGATGCAAGCGATGTGGCGGTTGGAGGGGTATTGGGTCAACGTACAACAAAATCTTCCATCCGGTCTACTCATAGTAAGACCATGAATGATGCCCAAGTCAACTACACAGTGACCGAAAAAGAGCTCATTGCGATTGTCTTTGCTATGGAGAAGTTTCGCCCGTACTTGATGGGTACAAAGGTGATCGTTCACACCGACCATGTGGCGCTTCGATATTTGATGAGCAAGAAAGATTCTAAAGCAAGATTGATGTGGTGGTTACTTATTTTACAAGAGTTTTATCTAGAGATTCAAGACCGCAATGGTAGTGAAAACCAAGTGGCGGACCACTTGTCTCGTTTGGAGGAGGAGGGGAGGCCAAATGATGGCCTTGAGATAAATGTATTTCCTGACGAGCAACTCCTAGCCATTTCTATGACCAGGATGCTATGGTTCGCTGACTTATCCAATTATCTTGTGAGTGTCATTGTACCGAATGAGTTCTATTCAAACCAAAGGAAGAAGCTTAAACGGGATTGCATTGACTATTATTGGGATGAGCCCTATCTCTTCCATATTTGTACCGATAGTGTGATTCGACGATGTGTACTGGAGGAATAACAATTGAGAATTGTTGAAGCTTTCTGCTCTTCGCCATATGGTGGTCACCATGGTGGATCAAGAACGGCTACAAAGGTGTTGAGTTGTGGATTCTATTGGCCTACAATTTACAAGGACGCTAGCAATCTCGTCAAGCTTTGTGATGAATGTCAAAGGGACGGTGGGATTTCCAAGAAAAATGAGATGCCCCTCACCATCATCTTGGAGATTGACATTTTTTATGTGTGGGGCATTGATTTCATGGGTCCGTTCGTGAGCTCTTGTGGGAACACTTATATATTGGTAGCTGTGGATTATGTGTCAAAGTGGGTTGAAGCCGTGGCTTTGCCAAACAATGAAGCCCGAAGTGTGGTGGCCTTTTTGAAAAAGAACATCCTCATAAGGTTTGGCACCCAAAGGCCATTATTAGTGATGGGGGATCGCACTTTTGCAATAAAGCTTTTGATACTTTACTCTCAAAGTATAGTGTCACCACAAAGTGTCGACCCCCTATCACCCTCAAGAAAATAGATAGTTGAAGTCTCCAACCGGGAGATCAAGAGTATTCTGTCAAAGACCGTGAATGCCAACCGGACGGATTGGTCGAAGAAACTTGATGATGCTCTTTGGGCTTATAGAACGGCTTACAAAACACCAATTAGTATGTCTCCATATCGGTTAGTGGTCAGGAAAGCTTGTCACTTACCGGTGGAACTTGAGCACAAGGCTATGTGGGCATTGAAGAAGCTTAATTGTGAGTGGGATGTCGCCGCCAACTTAAGGGTGGCGCAATTGAATGAGTTTGCTATGCATATTCAAGTTCGTCCTTGTATAAGACAAGATGAAGTCCCCCCGTGACAAGTATATTCGGAATAAAGAGTTCAAAGAAGGCGATCTTGTGCTATTGTTCAATTCTCGGTTGCGGATGTTTCCGAGAAATTTGAAATCCAAGTGGAGTGGCCCATTTGAATTGTGCATGTAACACCCTTTGGTGCATTAGAATTGAAGAACAAAAATGATGAAGTGTGTAGAGTCAATGGTCACCGGGTGAAACATTATCTTGGCAAGGTTGATGATGGCCACGTTGTGGCGCTGCTTCATTTCAAGTGATTGGTGGTAACCTGCTTCGTGCCGCGACGTTAAATCAGGCGCTTCTTAGGAGACAACCCATGTTTCTTTTAATTTTTGTTCTTTTTATATAGGTTATGTATTGAGCTAATTGATTTTGAAGTGAATTGCAGGAATGAGTGTGTATTGTAGGGATAATCTAAAAAAATTGGCAAGTGTGGAATTTATGCAGACCACAACAAAATTGTGCTTACGGCACAAAAAGATTTGCAACCGCAGAGTCGGGTTAAAACTGGGGACCCAAATTCACCAACTCTCTGAAGTTTGGTTTTGCAGGAAAATGGCCAACATGTGACCGCACACGAAATTATGCGGAATGCACAAGGTTATGCGGTCGCACTCATTTTTGTGCGGACCGCAAAGATAAGTCCAACCACAGGTAAAGAGTGTGGACTGCACTCAAAATTATGCGGCCGCACTCAGGTGAGATTTTGACCGACTTTGCTAGGGTATAAATAGGGCTTTTCACCACTATTCACACTTTACGCTCTCTGAACTCCCAAGCCCTAGAAACACTGTGCAACCCTAAAATTGTTCTCAAATATCACTCAATTCATCAAGCTAGATTCTTACCTGCATCATTCACTATTGGTATGTTCAATTCATGTAGATTTTTGTTAATTTTTCTCAATTTTTGTTTTTGTTTTCTTTGATTAGTTTGGTTCATTTTAGGCCTAAAAATGTCAAGTGTGCTTAATTTGTGCTTCAAAATCATGTGGGTAGATTCATACATGTTCATTAGGGATTGAGTAGACGACCAATCTTGTTAATTTGTGGACACCATGCTTAATTTGTGAAAGAATTGCAAGAACCCTAAGTTTAGACCCGCCACTGTTCAAATTGTGCGGCCGCACACATTTTTGTGTCATTCATATAACTGATGAATAGGGATTGTGGTGTGTTTGAATTGTGCGGACTGCACTCAAAATTTGGCGGTCCGCAGAGAAAGAAAGTATGCGGTCGCATAAAAATATGTGCGACCGCACTCAAAAACTTCAGAGAATCAGAAATTGCATGGTTGGACTTGTGCGGCCGCACTTAAAATTGTGCGGTCCGCACTTGAGGATGCGCGGTCGTACTAGACAGTCTGCGGCCTCACTCTGAATTGTGCGGTCCGCACTGTCTCTTTGACGACTGATTCTGCAACTGTTTTACTTGCTTTGAATTCAACTGACATATGTAACTTGTATTGCAAAAAATGGTTAGATCACGTGGTAGAGGCGACACATCAAAGGGGAGAGGTGAATCCCCCCGAGGCAGAGGTAAAGTCACTCACCCTCTGGGAGTGCAAGCCAAGCCTATTACCAAGAAGTCGACCACCGGTAGAGGAAGGGCCTCAGAACCCTCTGAGTCCAGCTCTTATGAACCATCAAGAGAAGCCTCTGAGGGTCAGTCTATGGAGGTCCAGCTTGAGCCCCAGTCCCAACCACCTCAACCCATTGGGCTCTATCAATTGCACAATGAGCCTACAGGCAGTTCTTCTGCTGATTCTGATGCAGGAACCCAAGGTTCTGAGCCCTCCTCTTCACCTACTCCTCTGGAACCTATTGATGTCGATGATGATGATGTCCCAGATGATGGTAGAGGAGGAGACACTCAAGTGGGTTGTCTTGAGAGGACAAAGAAGAGGGAAATGTGGGAAGATAGATTTGTCAGCCCGTCAACATTTAACAGATTTCGGGAGTTGTGGCCCATGTGGTCGTTCACACTTGAGCAACGATTCTTGATGAAGGATTTTGATGTTCATAATTCGAATATCCTTAGACAGTTCCAGGAGCACAGGGGATGGAAGTGGTTCACTCACAAGGTCTTGGATGCAACTGAGCACTTGGTCAGGGAGTTCTATGAAAATGTAGCTCACATCAAGAAGGGGATAAAAGTGACGAGAGTAAGAAATTTGAAAGTCTGTTTCGATGTCGTCTTTTTGAATGCTTATGTGGTTTTTGAGAAAGTGGATGCAGTCCAGTACTAAGAGAAGTTAGCTCTAGGTGAAGCAACTCGCCCTTGGCTAGCTGATATTTTAGCTTCCCGAGGACCACCACCACCATGGATCACAGCAGGAGTTCCCATCCTCCGGTCCACCCTCAATTTCGAAGCTAAAGGGTGGAAAACCTTTATGTGTAGCAGGAGTGATCCGAGCTTGAATGAGAACATCCTCCTACTTCTCCAAGCAGTTTTGGTGGCTTCTACTGTGGCTGGGTACCCGATCAATGTGGGTGCCATCATGTCAACCAAAATCACATTGGCGGTCCAAAAAATTGAAAGTCCTACCCCTATTCGAACACCCTCACAGAGTACTTCAATGATGCAAAGGTGGAGCCAAGGACATATGACACAAAGGTAAAAGCTAAGAGACCTTTTTCCTGGTACACTTGCAGGATGTAGACAACCAAAAGTTCAAGGGTAAGGACACTACCACCGTTGGTCAGTCTGACGAACCATCGGTGGTAGGTTCAAAGGCGGCTGCTGAGCCATCTACATATCCCATGCCTTCCACAGCAGCCGGACCTTCCACCGGGACAACCGCCATGCCACCACCTTCATCCTCTAGGCCACTAAGTTCAGTTCCAGTTCCAGCCTCATCCACCTATCCTTTCACTGCGTTGTGAGTCTCCCAAACTTTGGCAAGCCTCAACAACTGGATGCAGACAACCACTTCTAAGCTGTCTGACATATCCAGTACTGTTGCAGTGCAATCCTCTACTCCAGCAGTGTCACAAGTACCTCCGTCAGTGGAGGATACATTGAAGAAGATTCTGGACAACCAGAAGACCATCATGGACACTTTAGTAGCTCGGGGGGATGCCATTGAGGAGATGGCCAAGCAAGTGAAGAAGATGAGAAAGTCCCATGCTTCGAAGAAAGCAGTGGAAAGTTTGAGACATGAGGTGAAGAAGTTAGCAGCAGCAAGTGATTTTCCCTTTGATCTACCGATGGGGTCAGGTCCATCAGTACCAGCTGACCCAGCAACACCATCAGCAGAGGCACCATCAGCAGAGGCATCAACTGGCCAGTCTGACGAGCTAGATCACACTGCCCCCACTACTGAGGAGATGTTTCAGCTGCTCACCAACCCTGTTGTCCCTCAGCCCGGCGATGATGACATACAGTTAGAGGAGACCAAGGGTAGGGATGCTGTTAGTCACCCCGAGACCACATAGGGAGTTTTCTTTACTTTGTACCCTCTTGTGTTTTGATATTGCTAAGCATTGAGGACAATGCTTATTCTTTTTCTGAGGGGTGGTCTATTTTGATATTTTGGATGATTTGGATGACTCTTGATGACATTTCATTATATTTGGGCCTGTAATAACTTTAATACTCTTTTTCTTTTTTCTTTTTTCTTTTTTCTTTTTTCTTTTTTCTTTTTTCTTTTCTCTTTATTTTCTCCCTCATTATGTATATAATCATCCTTCTTATATATATTCATTTGCTTTACCTTCTGTAGTTTATTTCATAGCTTCTTCGTTTTGCTTTCTTAATAGTATAGCTTCTTAGTTACATTATTAGCTTCTTTTTTATTTGTTAGCTTCTTTTTATGTTTTATTGAATAATAAGCCTTTGATTTTCTTAATTCTACAGTTCTTTCCAAAGGTAGATCTTGTGTGAATCGGGTGGCTCTTCCCAACGATGGATGGCGTGACAACATACTTAAGAGATTGAGTCAGTTTTTGATGTTTATGTAGAAACAAGTAGTGTTAATGAATAAATAAAGGTCGAGCATGCTTCACTTGGTACCAACACACTTAAAGAAATAGCTCTAGTTAGTGACCTTGTGACTCTTGTGTTGACTTAGGCAATCATCAGGTGATTTAGTAGAACCATTAGAGATTTTCAATCTTGAATGCGGTTGTTGTGGGCTCTCGACTCTATTATTCTTAACAATCTGGTTGTGTGAGAGGTTAGTTATTTTGTTACAAGTCCAAGTACTCGTGCGAATGGTCTAGAACTTGCCCCAAATGTGTTTCTAGGCGAAATTCTAAGTTAGCTTGGCTTGTGAAGTGATTATAGGCTCTCCTTGGCCCGTTTTGAAACCTTCCTTGTCCCACCAATGATATCATCCTTAGTAAACCCTTTTGAGCCTAAAGCCTTGATTCGATAACCACATTACAAGTCTTTAACCATTTTCTAATGACTCTCTCTTGGCACCCGACTTTTCTTTAGCACTCATGTGATTCGAATGGGAAAAACATAAGTTTGGGGGAGAGACGAGAAGTTTAAATATGGTTTCAAAGCACAAAAAGACAAAATAAATGAAGAATAGGAAAAGACAAAGAAAAAGAAAGGAAGAACAAAGAAAAACACAAAAAGAAAGTGAATAATGTGAAAGGGTTGAAAAGATGCAAAAGAAAGCAAAAATGCAAAGCATGGAGAAAGCAAAGAAGGAGATTGTGAATAGAATGACAAAGAAAAAGTGATGTCAAGTCTCTCTAATCCCCCTAACAGAAAAGAAAATGACTCAAAGAGTCGGCAAAGTATGAGCAAACAAGAGAATATGAAGTGCTAAAGGAAACATGAACCGATTCCAATCCAATACTTCCCTCAACAGTCCAAAAGCCTTCATTACATGCCAAAAAAACCCTACGTGATTTCAAGCCGAGCAAGCTTACATTAGTGGTGATCTACATGAGGGGAAAGCATATGGTACTTAGAGCCGGGCTTGTGATATTCTTTGAGTGATGAGCGAGTCATTCTCAAGTCATTATGTTGAATTCTTCATTCGTGAGTGAGATGAGCTTCTGGAGAGTATAGGAGGAAGAGTTAGGGATCCACAACGACTTGCATGAAAGTGCGAGCTTCCTTGATTAACAAAGTCAACCCTTGATGCTCAAGCGTCACATTAGAGCCATTTGTGATTCAACATTCAAATCACAGACTTGTTAATGATTCATGAGCGTGTGGGTAACTTTTTGTCCCAATTGATTTGTGTTCAACCCAACTTAGGCCAACTGAAATATCCTTTTTCCTAGTGGAGGTGTGAATTGCCTTAATTGTTTGAGGTCAAGCAAAAGCTTAAGTTTGGGGGAGTTAATAAGTATGGATTTTGACCACTTATTTGCTCTCTTTTACTTGCGTTTTAGCTCAAAAATGCTTAAAGGTATTCCCGAGAACTAATGAAATGGGCTTTCTTGTAGGAATATTAGGAAACGAGCCAAAGAAGTGAAAATCAACTCGAAAAGGAGTCAAAATTGGACAAGGACCAAAACAATGCAAAAAGGCCTACAGTGCGGACCGCACAATACTGCGCGTGACCGTAAAAAATGAAGTTCCATTGTTGGATTTTCTTCATAGAATGCGAACCACACAATTATTATGTGGTCGCAGAAGAAGAGATTTAGAGAGTTTGATTTTAGAATGCGGTCCACACAAATAGATGAAGTGAGGCCGCATCCCACTTTTACGCGATCGCAGAAAGTCCAATTGGCCAGTCAATCTCAACATGCGAACCGCACACAGAATTGTGCGGCAAGCACAACCTCCGTAGGGGCATTTTGTCAGATATTTTCAGCTTAGTATAAATAGAACTTTTTGTCATTTTTAGTTTAAGTTGCGTCAGTGTAGAGCACCTGAGCCGTTTTTCTTTACTGTATTGAGTAATATTGTACTAGATTATATTCTAAACATTAGATTTTCTTTCCATAATCAATTATTATGCATTCTACCTTAATTTTTTCTTTTATTTCTTTATTTTCTATGAGTAGTTAAACCCTTAGCTAGGGTTGTGACCCAAACCTAGTATGGGTACTTAATGGGTTATTGATTTAAGGCTTATTTATGATTGGGTATATGATGTTTAGCCATGTTCTTACTTGAATTCTAGAATTAATGGTTGCAAGCGATGATTCATGCCGATTTGACTTAGTCTCTACTTGAGAAAGAGAGACTAAGTCTAGGAAAACATGTCTAACTAGGATTGGGGTGAACTCAAGAAATTGATAGCCCCAATTAAAGGGTCGAACCTAAAGATAGTAAGACTCGAGTAGAACATGCATCACTTGCTTTGTGATTTAACCTTTTGGACTTGAGAAAGTCAAATCGGGCAAAATCATTCAAACTACCGAGAGGTATAGAGTGAGTAATTAAGTGTGATTGCTATATTGTATCCCGATCAACCAAACATGCCTTAAAGATCTAAATCTGTTAGGTAACCAACTAGGCGGAAGTCGTAACCCTAGATCTTTTATCATTTGAGAAACAACCAAAACCAAAATCATTGTCTCCTAGTTTTATAATTGCAATCAATAGCTTAAAGTATAAGTAGAAACAACAATCAAGAATGTGGAAGTGTAATTTAGGGCATACCATACATTCAAACTAGGTTTATACCTAATCTAAATTCTAACTCCTTGAGGATTCGACCCTGACTTGCGTTGGGTTTTTATTATTGCTTCGACCGCCTCACTACCTATATTTGTGGTGTGAGTTTAGGAGAGATCGTAATGTCCTTCATAAGCCTGAGTTGTTGGGTCATTTGGCTAAATTGGAAATCGAAGTTAGTGAATTCGACATTGAATACAAGCTCGGGATTGCAATCAAGTCACAAGTTTTGGCCGACTTCATGGTCGATTTTAGTCTGGGATTGATGCCTTAAGTTGCTAAAGAAGCAGTGTTGGTATCGGGAATGGTATCTGGAGATTGGACCTTGTTTATGGATGGAGCTTCCAACATAAAAATGTCTGGTCTCGGGGTAGTATTAATCACTCCTTCGGGGGAGAAACCCTAAGACAAGCCATTAGAATTGTGCCATTGACTAATAACGAAGCTGAGTATGAGGCTTTGGTTGCAACACTTGAACTGGCTTGTGGACTAGGTTCCGAGGTCATCGAAATAAAGTGTGACTCCCAGCTAGTGGTGAACCAAGTATATGGAATTTTTGACACCAAAGAAGAGCGCATGCAACAATACTTGAACAAAGTGCATATATTACTTTCCCGGTTCAGGGAGTGGTCAATCATTCACATTCCAAGAGAGGAAAATGTGGAGGCTGACGCGTTGGCTTATTTGGGTTCGTCCACAAAAATGAAAGGATTTGATTCATGTGTGGTGGTTCAATTGTTGCATTCGGTGTTGAATGTGTACGACTACTGTGAAGTTAACTCAACCAATTTAATTTTGGATTGGAGAAATGGTTTTATCAAATATCGAAGACATGGCAAATTTCCCGAAGACCTGAAAGTATCATTGGTACTACGGACCAAGGTAGCTCGTTATTGTCTTGTTGACGTGCAATTATATAGGAAGTTATTCCAGGGACCATTGGCTCGTTGTTTAGCTACGTCGGAGGTTGACTACGTGATGAGGGAAGTTCATGAAGGAGTATGCGGGAATCATTCTGATTGCAGATTCGTCGGTTCTCAAGTTAATTAGAGCTGGCTATTATTGGCCCTGGATGGAGCAGAACGCACAAATATTTGTACAAAAGTGTGATAAATGTCAACGCCATGCAAAATTAGTGTATCAATCGGTGGAACTTTTGCATTCGATGGTGTCAGCATGACCATTCATGAAATGGGGAATGGACATAGTCGGTCCTTGCCCACAAGGACTCGGTAAGGTAAAATTTCTTTTGGTTTTAACTGATTATTTTACTAAATGGGTTGAAGCAGGTGCTTACCAAAAGACTGGAGAACGAAAAGTGATCAATTTTATATGGGATCACATTATCTACCGGTTCGGAATACCAAAAGAAATTGCTTGCGACAATGGGCCACATTCCATAAGATCCAAAGTCACGAAGGTTTTGGAAGGATTCAAGATCAAACGAATTACATCTTCACCTTACCACCCGAGTGCTAATGGACAAGCGTAGTCAACCAACACGATAATTATCCAAAACCTTAAAATGAAGTTAGAATATGCTAAAGGAAAGTGGCCAGATGAGCTATTGGATGTGTTTTGGGCATATCAGACCATGGCGAAGTCGAGCACGGGTGAAACACCCTTCTCACCTGTGTACGGATCGAAGGCTTTGATCTCGATGGAAGTGAGGGAACCAAACTTAAGGTTTTTCCGATCAAATGAGGAGACAAACAATGAAGCATGTTGGTTAAACCAGATTTTCTAGAAGAGTACCAGAATCTGGCATATGTGAGGATGGTGGCACAAAAGCAAAGGATGGAAAGGTAATACAACCGCAGAGAAAATATCCGATAGGGATTGGTTCTAAGGAAGGTTACTCAAAGAACTTGGGAGATTAAGGTCGGGAAACTGGGACCAACATGGGAAGGACCTTACTAGGCTTCAGCTATAACCGGTAAAGGTTCATATGAATTGAAAAATCAATATGGAGTTAAATTTCCAAGAAATTGGAATGTGACTCACCTCAAAAGGTATTACTGCTGAAGATCCTTGTTTATACTGAAAGTATATGTTGCATTTTTTTTCCTTCGACCAGTTTTTGTCCCAATTGGGTTTTTCTAGCAGGGTTATTAGTGAGGCAACAATGTAAAGCATACTATGAAGGAAGGGTCATCGATAAATCCAAGCCTTCCAGTATTCGTATTCTCATACTTAGCATCCGAACACTAGGGGAAAATAATACATGACAAGGCACTAAAAGTGTTATGAAGATCAAGGACTGTTAAAACCGGGATCAATGTCTTAATCAATGTCTTATCAGGACCGGGGGACTACATGATCAGCCCCGTAGAAATAAGTTGTACAAGTTAGCCACATCTATTGGCAACTTTATTTACTTAAGCAAAAGAATGTTTATGTAAATGTACACTTAAAGATAGAGGGAATAAATCAAAGTACTGTTATTTTTATCTTATTTCTTGTCTGAATGATAAGCTAATTTATTTTATCGTTTAGAAGTTAGTTAAAACTTCAAATGGTTGTGCCAAAATGAACAGGAGACGTCGTCTTCAAGAGAACTGTAAATATAAGGGCCCTCTCTTATGAAACCCTCATAGTCAAAGGGTAGATTCTAGAAGTGTTTATGCGTGGAATCAAAAGCTATCAGATGTGAAAAGATTCCCGAAGCTTTGTCAGATAAATGGAAAAGAATAGTTTTTGCACAACACTTAAGCAAAGAGTTTCTTTTATTAATTAAAATGCCAAACTCAGTAAAGAAGTTTTGTCATAATTACAAAACTAAAGAAAAAATATATACATTAGTTCTTACTGCAAGAACCCAAAGGGTGAGAAGAGTCTTCATTTTCTTTATTGGGAGAAGGTTGTTCCTCTTCCGATTCGAGGCCTTCATCTTCTTCAGTTTATCCTTCAGTTCTCGAATACTCGGAGTTAGTATTCAAAGAATTAGAAGCAACGAGCCGAGCATGGAGCTTCTTTGAGCAGTTGTCTCCAACTCCCAAGCCTTGGCAATACGTTCATCAATGTTAACGATGCCTCCTTTGGCCTCCTCCAAGGTATTCCTCTTCGTATGATATATGGCATATGTTTTCTCGATGAGGACATAATATTCTTGGTCTTGGAGTTTTCTCGGAGTTTTTCAATCTTGGATTGGAGATTTTCATTTTCAGCTTCCATAATGTTGATTTTAGAATCAAGCTCACCGTTGGTGGTCGAGTGAAATTGATTATGCTCCATGACTCTTTTGAGTCTTTCCTCCATTCTTTCTCTCCTCTCCTTGGAATATTGGCTTCCTCCATTTTCGAGTGTAATCTAGACTCCAAGTTATTAACTTGTTCCATAAGGCAGACTCACGCTCGGAAGCAGCACTCAGAGTATCATGTAGTTCGGCCCACTTAAGCCTTAGCATCTTTAACGTCTTCATGTAATTGAGCAGTTTCTTGGCTGTGGACTATTCTATCTTGCTTGGACTGCTATAACCGGGCCTCAAGATCATCCATTTGAGCAGTTTTTTCCTCCAGCACCGTGAGGCACTCGACAAAATGATTCCGTACAGCCAAAAGTTGATCTCGTACTGAAATAAATGCTTGTTTATCCAAGATCAACCTTTGCAGGCCTTCAGAATCAAGAAGGTTGGCCTGGAAAGGTTAAAGCTAAGGTTATTAATTCAAAATATAACAGATGAAGATTGGTATGATATGGTTATATTGATACCTGTGCCGAGTTGTGCATGTTGTTGTTTAAAAGACATTCACCGGAGAGAGAATCCATATTTCTCTAGTCTTTTTCTGAGGCCAACAACTTTAGATAATTAGCAAGCTCCACCGGCTTGGAAAGTATAGGGCACTCATTCGAAACCAAAAGGATGACACTTCATTTTCCATGAGGGTCTTGAGTGGGTGTCGAGTAAGTATTTGCCAAATGGTCGGCTGACCGTGGAGAAGGAGCATTTTCTATTTGTTCAGCCGGGGCCGCTGGAGAAAAAGCAGATGGTGTAGATGGGGAGGTAGCTATTTTCGGCTCACAAGTTGGTGGTGGAGGCAAGTCAAAAATTGAACTCCTTGAACCAGAAGCAACTGTGGGAATTCGAAAATGAGATGAAGTTTTCGGCCATTTACATTTCTCCCATAGTCCTTGAACTTCTTCTGGTGGTGGAGTTTGAAGCTCTCCCGATTGAGCTTTTGAAGATCTTTTTCTTCTATGAAGAGGAGCCACTTCATCGTCGGTTTCTTCTACATCAAGGACCACGGTGGCCGGTCCGGTTGGTGTTTCTTCACTCTTTCTCTTGAGTCCCAGCCGATGAGGAACGTTTCCTCTTTGGTTTCTTGTCTTTGGGCTGGGGACTCCAGGCGGAGGTACCTTCACCAGAAGTACGAGTAGATTTGCGAGCTCTCATCCGATTAAGGGCATTCTGTAGTATTGGTTTTGCTTCGACCGGATCATCGAGAGCCTCAATATCGGGGCAAACAACGGATCCCTTCGGAAGTCCTGTGTGATACAAGAAGACAATTAAATTATTTCCAAGATATATTGAAAGGTTTAAATAAGGGAAGAAGAGTTTTGTTTACCACGATTTTTGGCTTTCCAGCCATATTTGGGAGCCATTTCTTTCCACCCTCGGGTTTCTGGTGTAATGATATCCATAATTTTCTGTTCCTATTGGGCCAGTTCTTGAACCCGTGGTGCTTTCCAATAAGTAGCTGAAATATGGGAAGTATAAAGTTAGTAACGAAGTAAGGTGTTTTTAAAACATATAAAGAAGAAAGATTCTCAAAGACTTACGAAAAATATTCCATGATTCAAGAATAGCAGGTGATGTGGTCGAGATGATGTCCCCAGTAGCAATGACGCTGGTGAGAAGGGCATGATGATCGCGTTTGCTAAGTTTTAGCACACCCCACGGAAGATCTTAGGGGATCCCCGGTCTCAGACCTTACTATGAACCCACCATACTCATAACAACTAGGCCGCCCTCCAGTCTTCCCAAGTCTGTGCTTATCAACCAGATACAAGAATCCGCTTCGTACCACAATTGAACGCCTGAAAGAGCTATCACCACATCTGCTCCCAAGACTAGACTGTAACATCATGACGATAATCAAGCATCTATAGCCCTTCATAATCCACCCGCAACATCAAAAACCGTTGGCATATAGCTGATACTGAGTACATAACATCACATATGAACGAATAGGAAGAATCAAAATCGTAGGTTTCAACCTGAAACAAGGCCGCACGATAAGGAAAGAAAGAAGGGAAATTTTCCTAAATGTCCTGTGGCCTCTCGAAAATAGGTATGGAAGTCATCATACCGACCCGCAAGAATCTACTAGATACTTGCTCATGACTCGTAGAACCTATGAACCTAGTGCTCTGATACCAACTTGTAACGACCCAAAATCTGCCTAGTCGTGATGGCACCTAACCCGACCCGCTGGGTAAGCCAAATACAGTAAAGAAAATTCTACTAGAATTAATATGAAGCCAATAAGTGAAATAACTGAAATTTATACAACTTCTCAAGGATTGGTAGTACAAGTCACGGGTGACTACGATCTAGATTTACAAAACTTATATGATGAATAAATACAATATCTGTTTGAATTATACACAAACAGAACTCAAATCTAAAACTACCAAGGACAAATGGTAGTCATGCTTGGACAAGGGTTACATCTTCAATTCCATCTCCCGCCATGCATAGCAGCAACAACTCCAAGATCTGCATGCAAGGTGTAGAAGTGTAGTATGAGTACAACCGACCCCATGTGCCCAGTAAGTATCTTGACTAGCCTCGGTGAAGTAGCGACGAGGATTTTTAGTTATAATATACTTAGTGATATAACTTGTGCAGTAGAATAGCAATAAAAGCAATACTAAAACATAACAGAGAAGAGTACGAGAACAAATATGCAAAGCAGTAAAATGATTACTAGAAGAAATTATGGTCAATATTTCTCAATATAAGAACCAATTCTTTCCTTAAAACGATGATCATCAAACAATGGTAGTAAATCCAGAGTTTTCATAGTGTGAGAAATGAGCTCAAGATATAAAATCAAATGGCACGGCAACACCCTTCGTGCATTTATCTCTTCCTTACCGAGCATACGTATAATAATACCAACCAGCTGAAAGAAATGCCAATAACAGTAATGACAAAGTGGGACATACTCAAGTAGCAATAACGAACAAGGCAGTGCACATGGACAACGGTAACAGTCTAGGTAGAAGACATATAAGTAATTATGGCAATTAAGATAGAAGAAAATAAATTTCACTAACTAACATAGTAGAAGGCTTATATGTAGATATAACAAACAAGAGGGAAAGCATGATCCTAATAAGCTAAACAAATAGAAGACATAGATAACTGACATGGTAGAAGGCTTAGATGTAAATATAACAAACAAGAGGGAAAGCATGATCCCTAGAAGATAAACAATAGAAGGCATGGATAACTAACATGGTAGAAGGCTTATACGAAAGTGAAACATGTGAGAAACAACATATATGTTGATATGACAAACAAGAAGGGAAGCATGATATTTACAGGTTGAATAGATAGAAGGCATGGATAATACAACAACAATTGAGGTAGAGGACAAAGGCATAACAACAGCGACAAGTCACATAGAAAACATAGGTCCAACGTAACAGCTCAAGATAAAGACATGAATATATACACAAGGAAAAGATATCATAGTATAATGCATGTCTCTCGTCCTCGCTTGCACGGAAACACCCTTCATGCCATGAACACATGCTAATATTACAAAACAATGGCACAACATCACCCTTCGTGCTTTTACTCTCATCCGCACATGATAATGTAAATGAAATGGCATGGCATCACCCTTCGTGATTTACTCAAATGGCACGACATCACCCTTTGTGCTTTACACTCTTCCTCACATGGTAATGTAAATGAAATGGCACGGCATCACCCATCGTGATTTTACACTCTTCCTCACCAGGAACATGCATATCAATAACAAGCAAGGTAGGAAGCATGAATAATGTCAAGGAGAGTGATTAACCAAATATTCCAAATGAACATCAATCACAACTTTCAAGCCAATAACAATTCAACAAACCTCAAGAACCTTATTGTTCAAGTATCTCAACAAATCTAAAAAATGATCTTCAACTCAAGTATAGAATCCAATATCTCAAGCATAACAGGCATAACTATGTATTTGTGATTAAATATAGTGATGAAAAAATTTAGCACATTAATAGTTTCACAAAAATCCGTCAAATTTTAATTCAATTATAAGAAGCTAAATCATGGTTTCTAGAATTTATCTTCGTATTCATATCAATCTAGGAGTCAAGTAAAACATGAAGCAAGAAGGTCACATACTCCAACAAGGAACTAATAATCGTATAATCTACCCCCGATCATGATTAATCCTGGCACATGTATATATGCTCGTTACCTCATATATGCATCACCCTGCATGGAGCAAACAATATCAATTGATAGGAAAAGTTTCCCCAAAAAAGTTAGGCAAGACACTTATCTCAAACAAGCCAAATTGATACACTAGAAGCGACATCCCGCTCAAAAAGACCACTGAACGACTCGAAACTAGCCAAAGCAACTAAAAATTATCAAATAATGCCATAGGAAGAAAACCCAAATGATAAAGATCGAATCTTTACATATTTACTCAAAGTCAACCAAAAAATCAAACCCGGGCCTGCACTCGGAACCCGACAAAAATCATAAAATCCGACAACCCATTCAATTATGAGTCCAACCATACTAATTTCACTTAAACCCGACACCAAATCGATGTTCAAAACTCAAAACTTCACTTTAGGAAAGTTTAGACAAAACTCCCAATTTCTCTTTAAAATTCATAATCCAAATGCCAAAATCGAAGGTAGATTCATGAAATATAACCAAAACGAAGTAAAAAAATACTTACCCCAATCCATGTGGTGAAAATCTCCTCCAAAATTGACCAAATCCGAGCTCCATAGCTCAAAATATGATAAAATGACCAAAACCTTCTAAATAGAGTACCTTATAAACACTGTCCAGGTATACTCTTTGCGATTGCGGAACCAACATCGCAATTGCGAAGCACAAACTTTACTGCCCTTAGAATACTCCTCTTGTTCGCGGCACATTCCATGCTAAAGCGACACACAGCTGACACAGAACTTCGCGAATGCGGTTCCCACTATGCGAATGTGTTGAAGAAGGCATCCAACTCTAGCTCCCTGCTCAACACTATGCGACCACGATTCCACAAGCGCGAACGCGAAGGAGACTTGCCCTAACTCTACGCGAATGTTGTCGACCTCTCGCTAATGCGATGAAGAAAATCCCCCAGCTCCAAAATTCCTCTACGCGATTGCGTTCCCTGATTCGCGTCACGATGATTTGCAGACATACTAGCAACCAACAATGCAAAAATGATCCGAAATGATCTGAACTACATCTATAACTCACCCTAGCCCCTCGGGACCCCGTTCGAACTTACAAAGAAGTCCCAAAACATAACACAAACCTACTCGAGGCCTCAAAATAACACATAACAACATCAAAATCACGAATTGCACCTCAAATCCAACTTAATGAATTTTTGAACTTTCAACTTCTAAAACTCATGTCGAACCATATCAAATCAACTCGGAATAACCTCAAATTTTGCACACAAGTTCCAAATGACATAACAAATCTATTCCTACTCCCGGAATATCAATTTAAACCCGATATTATCAACGTCAACTCTTGGTCAAACTTATGAATATTCCAAACCTTTAAATTTTTAACTTTCGCCAAATAGTGCCGAAACCTTCTAGTATTATCCAAATGCAAATTCGGGCATATGCCCAAGTCCAAAATCACCATCCGGACCTAAAGAAATAATAAAAACTCCAATCTAGGGTAATATACACAAAAGTCAAACTTGTTCAACTCTTCCAACTTAAAGCTTCCAAGTTGAGAATCATTCCTCCAAATAAATCTCGGGGCACCTGAAAACCAAAATCGATTGTACACGCGAGTCATAATATACCATATGAAGTTGCTCATGACCTCAAGCTACCAAACTGAATGCAGTTGCTCGAGATGATCGGTTGGTTGTTAAAACAAAAAAAATATGAAATTTCAACCAAATCCTATGCGAAGCACAACTATAGCGCCAACACAAATTTTCATGCATTTGATCTCGAGGGGAGACTTAGTCTTTTATCCCAAGAACGTGATATAGAAGTTTTTAATCCTCATTGTAGCTGCATACTTGATCTAGGAAGGCAAGTATCACTATTGTTGAAGTATATTTGAGCTCAGAAGATTCTCTAGTCCATTCTGTAGGGCGAATCAAAGAGTTTTTCTGTACTAATCTATCTTTGTTACTATGGATATTAGTTTGACAATAATTTATGTGTTTTGAGTATTAGTATAAGTAGCTAAACCTTTCTTCTAGGGTTTTGATGGAATAAGTTATTGGTGAAATTATTGACCATACTTATTTATAATTCATATGTTTTTATAATCTATTTGTTCAACTATGTTTTGTTTGTTGTTTATTGAAAAACATCGATTAACCATTGCTTGAGAAAAAAATACTTGATTAGATTGTCATTGAATAATCCCACTTCTGAGTAAGTTAAGAATTGGTTACTTGGATTAAAAATGGAGATTAAAGATAACGAAGCTTTAGTGCGATCTTTGTGAGTTGCTTGAATTTCTAGCAAGGGTTAGTGATACGCTCAAATTACACCTTAAAATAGTGTAAGCGGTCGATTGTCAAATATAATAACCCAACTAGGTTGGGGTCGAATCCCACAGAGAACAATATGTAGGCGATTAGGAATGTAAGAGAATTATCACCTATCGTGCAATGCCAAACACTTAGAATTTGGTTTAGAAAATATTTATACCTAAATGCGAAAATGAAAATTAACCTAGAAAGCAAGTAAAATGATCAATGGCTACAAGTATGGACGCATCGAGAATTACACTCAAGTAACGATCCAATGTATTTCACGATTTTACAAATATGAGCGAGTTTATGTTAATTAGCCACGAATAATAATTCTTAATTAGCTTCTTCCGAAGACTAACAAGACTTCCTAATTGAATCATTCCTAACCCAATTAAGAGATTAAGCACAGCCGGATATGGCTACAAGTAGTTCAATCCTATTCCTAGGTAGAATCTATAAAATGAGGGTTAAAGCCTCAAGTTCTTGTTAATTAATCTTTCCCAACTCCAAATTATCTTTCCCAAAATTAATTCGGAGTTAATGGGCGAGTCCTAGGGTTAGCTAATCTCTTTGGAAACATTAAAGAACAAGAATAATTAAAAAAATAATAACTCACTTCATAAAGATGAAAATCATTCAATACATAAGCACAACAAGGTATTTAATCCACACTTTAAACATGAATATTTCCATAAACAAGATTGAGTGTTGGAAATAAATACTACACACTTAAATATTCAATACAAAGCATGGAAATGAAGCAATAAACATAAATGGGTAAGAAATCCTTAACCACAAGCTTGAAATCTTCAAAACCCAAGTGTGTGCGCAAACCCTAGCTTCAAAACTTGTTCTCTCTTGTCTTCAAGACTCAAAATAGTCTAAAACAATGCCAAATATACTGGAAACATCTGCTAGGTCGAGTATATGTGGGTTTGGGATTGGGAAAATGTGATTTTACAAATCTGTCCAGGTCTGATGCCCGTTGATCGCACTTGCGGACAAATCCTCGCAGGTGCGGCTCCGCAGATGCGGATTCCACATCGCAGGTGCGATTCCGAGTGACATTGTCCTTTTCCGCAGATGCGGACCAAACAACTGCACCTGCGGTTCCGCACCTGCGGATACCACGTCGCAGGTGCGGAATCAGTACAATTGAGCCAGTTTCAGAGGTGTGGAACACTACTTCGCAGGTGCGATGTCGCACCAGCGACCAAAAGTCCACAGGTGCGGAATCACTGAAGGCTTTTGTGCTTTTTTCCCCACCAATTTTTGCTCAATTCCACTTCAATTCAATGCCAATCACTTCATGGCATCATTTTCCTAAAAGTAGAACAATACACACCATAAACGACCTCATGTTATCATTAAAGGATGCAAAATCTAGCAAAAAAGAGCTAAAATGAGTGGTAAAGTCACCACTCATCAGTTAGTTCGAGAGAATAATTCTAAAACTGGTTTTGTTCGAGAGAAAATTACGATAACAAGAGAACTCATGATCAGTGGAGAACAACTCAGTGGGATTATAGTGAACACGTTAAGAATTCATCCCGATAATTGAGAAAATCGCAATCATAGGCTTTTTTTTCTCTTAAATTCACCTATTTCCTTTAGTTGATAATTTTATTACTTCTCGTATGTTTTAGTTAAGTAGTTTAAAATAAAAATCTTAATCTTTATAAATCAAAAGTTATTTTAACTTATTTTCTTAGTGATATTAAATAGCTATAGTTAAGCCTTGGTTCTCTATGGGATTCGACCCTAGACTCATAAGCCAGGTTGTAATTGTAATGAACATTTATCCTTTTTGGTGTTAGAGTTGGGTGTCATTAAATTTTGGTGTCGTTGTCGGGGGGTTAACGATTTAGTTTTATCTATAAATATTGTTGGGCTTCAAGTTTGAACATTATTTATTTATTGTTTATTTATTTATTTGTGTTTTGAGAAACTCTAACGATCCGGCCGGTCGTTTTGTATATTTGAGCCTCGTTTCCCTATTTTATATTCATGTATGCTTGTTTGTTAATTTGTGACTTGCGGGGATGGTTGGATTAGTTTTAGAAAGGTTTGGAAGTGAATTGGAGCACTTAATTGCATTGTTGGAAGCTTAAGTTGTAAGGTTGACTAAGGTTTGATTTTTACGTAAACGTCCTCGGATTGATGATTTGATGGTTCCAATAGGTTTGAATGGTGATTTTGGACTTACGCATATGTTAGATTTGGATTTGGAGGTTTCTAAGATATTTTGACTCTATTTGCCGAAAGTTGACAATTTGAAGGTTTGGATTCTTAAGTTTGATCGGGTTTTGATGAAATCGAATTCCGATTGTTTTCTGGAACTTGGAATATGTTCGTTTTATTATTTGAAACTTGTGTGAAAAGTATGGACGTATCTGTATTAGTTAGACTTGAATAAGATGTTTAGTTTGAAGTTTAGAAATTCTTGAACTCAAGAGAAGTTCAACTTGTGTTTTAATATTTGATTCATTGATGTGATTCTATCGTACATGTCTGGAGGTGTTGGATAGGTCCGAATAATGTTTATGGACATGTCGGTGTGTTTGGATGTGGTCTCATGTGGCTCGGGTAAGTTTCGGACCGCCCGAAGCATTCTTAGTGTAGCAGATTTTTGCTGTTGTCAGGTCCTTCATCACAATCGCATAGGAAGCATCGTGATCGCTGAGTGCATTTTGGAGCTGGGGGAAATTGTTTTCGTATTCGTGACCAGGGGGTCACATTCGTGATTGTTGGGGTATTTTCTCTTTGCGTTCCGCTAGGATGGTCGCATTCGCGTTTGAGAGCTGGAGATTTGGCCTTCACGTTCGCGAAGGCCTTGTCGCGATCACGTAGAGGGGCATACTTGGTCATCGCGTTTGCAAAGGGTTATTCCATGAACACATAGTGTTATTTTGTAGACAAAAGCTTTTGTGCTTCGCGAACATGAGGCACGTTCCGCCTTCCCAAAGGGTACCTTTGGGCAGAACATTTACGTATTGTATTTCGGAATTTTAGCCATTTCTCTCATATTTTGAACCCTAGACTTGGAGAAGAGCGATTTTGCTTGGAGATTTTCACACAAGACTTTGGGGTAAGTGATTTCTACATATTTTTTATATTATTTCAATAATTTACATGGATTATTAACACCTAACATGAAATTTTGAGGAAAATATGGGGGGAGGGGTTTCTACAACTTAAGAGAGTGAAAATTGAGGTTATAAGCTATGCTTTGGACTTGGTTTTGGAATCTAATCACATATTTAGATTCGTGGAGTTAGGGGAGTCGGAATCTACCCTTTGACCCTGATTTTGACCGTATGGGACCTGGTTTACTTCTGTTGATTTTTTGGGTTTTGAATAAAGATTGAAGCTTTATTGTTTAGAATTGATTCCTATAGCTTTATTTGACGTTATTGAGTTTTTTTTTGCTAGATCGAGCTGACTGGAGGTAATTTGTAAGGGAAAGGTGTTCTTGAAGTACTGGTTTGTCTTGTTTGAGGTAACTATCTTGCCTAATCTTGTCGTGAGGAATACCCCTTAGGATGTGACTTTATTTTGATAATTGGAATGTGTGGAAAGTGACGTATATGTGAGGTTATAAGAGTATATGCGGGTGCTGTTGATACCCAACTTTTTTCATATATATTTTTTAAATGCATATATACTTTCAAAATAGTGCATGAACACTAACCAACATTTTCCCATAATTTTCCATAATTTTTAAAGAGTTTTAAATTAAATTATTCCCATTTTTATTACATAAATAATTATCAATTGCATCATAAATAATTTTTTATGATGATTTTGTCATCTAATTTTCATAATTTATATCCATACTAAGCTTTAAATATTTTTATACGTTTATTATATTTACATCTGCATTCTTTAGGCTAAAATTGCATATTTTGCAATAATAGCCCTTGTATATGCATAATTATATCATTTACACAGAAAATGACTTTTTATATTTTTATAATGTTAAGTAATTATTTTAAATCATTTATGATTCATAAGTGATATTTTTGTTATTAATTAATTATTTTTATAAAATATTTATTTGTTAAAATAGGTATTTAAAATCTAGCCCCTAAAATTCAAATTTTCGGATGTAACCCAACACCCTTACCAGCTGTTGATACCCAATTTTTCCCTATATTATTTTTAACATGCACATATATTTTCAAAATAATGCATGAGCATCAATCGATATTTTTTAATGATTTTCTTTAATTTTAAAGGATTTTTATTTAATTTATTCCATCATTTTATTATCTAAAAAATTAATAATTGCATCACAAATGGTTTTACGATAATTTTCATAGCTTAATTTTATCACTTATATTTATACTAAGCTTTAATTATTTCATAAATAGCCATATTCACATTTTAGGGTTATAATTACTATAACTTTGCAATAATAGCCCACAAGTGCATAATTACCTTATTTCATAAGAAAATGATCTTTTATAATTTTATAATATTAATAATTATTTTAAATCATTTTTATGCATAAATATCAATTTTTATCATTTATTAGCTATTTTTACGATTTATTTATCAAAATTATAGGTATTTAACAAATGGCCTCTTTTAATTTAATTTCATTTTCGGAATTGGCCCAAATTATTACCTTTAGCCCAATTAAAATACCCATAACCCAATTTCCGGTCTGACCCGCCCAACACCAAATCAAATCCTGGCCGTTGATCTTAGAGATCAGCGGTCCAGGATGTTGTTACCATTTTTAATTACTCCTAACACCATAACCCTAATCATTTCCAAAACCCCACCGCCCCTGTTTCCCTTCCATCTTCCGTTCTCTCTCAAACTCTCCCCTAATCATAGCCGTCGTTATCGGAAACCCTTCAATCTATGGGGTTTCCCTTTGATTTTAGGCCCCAACCGGCCTCCTATCTTTCACTGGTTGTTCAATTTTGTTGTTGTTTGATGGAATCTCAAAGAGATTCAACTCAGAGTCGACCTACTTCATTTTCTCGATGAACCTTCCTATGTTCATCTCTGTGTTTGTGAGTACCGTTATGTTTATGTTTATGTTTATGACTTAAATCTATAGTTCCAAACCGGACTTTTCTCACCTCGGTCCATTTTTCAAAACCCTAAGTCTCTTTCTACTTGAGTCTGTTCATATCCTTGTAGATCTGAGATGCTTTTAAGTTTATCTGGTATTTCTCTTTAAAAAACCTTCTGTTTTTCCTTATTATTAACCGATTTTAATATTTTTATAAAACTAGGGTTTCATCTTTAAGTTCCCTACAAAAAGGTTCTAAAATTTCTAAGTGTTTAAACCTGGTTCTCTTTACTTGCTCGACTGACTTTTCATGCCAATGTTCTAATCCCTATTTTTGTTTAATTATTTTACTGTTTGTTTCAATATTTTCCCGTTATTCTTTGTCCTGTCAATTAACAGAGGATAATTGATTTTATTCGCCTAATTAGGTTTCAAAATCATATTTTTCTGTTACGATTAGTATTTCTCCGCAATTTTTACCTATTTTCCATTTTGTGACTCATAATTGGTACTACTTGCCTTAATTAGATTACTAGACTAATTTCTGGGATTTGATTGTTTTAACCGGCCCCTAAATGGGCTCTAATTTATTTTTACCTTATTAAACCTCTAACTTGACTGTTAATTGATTCTCCCTAATTTAAGGAGTGTTTTCCCGATTCTGTTGAATTATTTGATTGAATTCAGCCCCAATTAACTGGTTAATTTTATTCGCATACCTTATTTGTGAACTTTAAATTTTCTTTGCCTTATTTGTTTACTCTGATGAATGCTATATAAACCCCCATTCTGATTTCTTTCCAACACACGAACACACATAGAAAAACACAGAAACACACACAAACTCTCATTCTCACACCCTCTCAATTGTAGTCTTTCTGTTACTTCTATTTGTTGTTCTGTCTAGCCAGCTGAAAGCCAAGGCTAGACCCTTGGATTCTACTTGCTTTCATCTTCCTGTTTACTACTTCTTAACTGGTATACTCCTATTTCTTTTATCATACTCTATTCAATATGATATGTAGTTAAGCCTATGTCCTTCCTGTTTATTGCTCTTGACCAACATGACTTAATTCTTGTTAACTTGTCATGTCCTATATGTTAGTACGGTTAGTATATTCCGGTTTGATCTATTACACTTGTCTACTTGTTTCTCAACTAGCATGCTTCAATTCCTGCCCTCTTTATGTGTTGTTTACCTTAACATGTTCCTAGTGAATTCATGATTTTCGTACTAATATGCTTTAAATTCCTGCTACTTTCTCTGTATGGCTGTCTGATTAGCCATTTAGCTTCATCATGTTTCTGTTTGATCCATGATACTTGTTTATCTGTTTCTGAAACTAGCATGCTTTAGTTTCTATCACCCTATTCTGCACTATGTGTTCATCTGGTTGTTTACTCTAAATTTCAACATGTCCTTTCTTGGTAGATTCTACCTAGTAATCGTTAATGAACTTAGTCAATTCCAGCAATGTGAAACCTTGTTTGACTTAATTGTGACCCTGATCTGCCTGTAATTCAGTTTTCCTACTCTTGTTGTGACTATTATCTGATTCTGTTATGTCTGTGATCTTGTAACTTATTTCTATGTACTTCTAAAACTCAAACTGTTTTTTCCCTAAAATTATTTTCCTACTTTTATATATACTATTTTCAACTCCTACTCTTAGATATCTCGGGTCCTGCCCCCCCAGTGTGAGCACTGCCTAGGAGTCCATGAGACTCCTCCGAACTCTGACACATTGGGGCTGGCCTTCCAAACTTGTTTACAAAAAGTTTCTTTGAAAAGTTTCTGGTGTGAGCATTGCCCAGGGTCCCTGAGGCCCTTGGGAGCTTTGACACACCAGAAGCCCATTTAGTGTATTATGAACTATTGGTGTACTCCAGATTTGACTGAATGCCTAACTTCCAGGTTGACTTTGGGCCTGCCAAGGCTCCCTATAGTATAGTGATTTTCATTATGTAATTCATTTGTATTGGTCTGTAATAATAATCTCTGTAAAACAGATATAGGGTTATTAGTAGAAGCTAGGGAGGAATTTTTATATATCTTTTATCATATCCGAATAGAAATCATGATTAGAGGCTGTTGTGCTGATTCCTTATGTGCATTAGAAACCATGCCTATAGGGCTTATCTCATTATCCTGAATTTTCACACTCTGCATCCTAGAAATCCTGCTTCTAGGTCGTTTATCAATTCTACATCAATAATCATGTTTTCAAAATCTCCATGTGTGCATTAGAAATCATGTTCCTAGGATCTTCCTTGTTGAACTTGCTTGGAAACTGGTTAACGCCTTACTCTCCTAGATATCATGCCTATAGGAAACACATATAAAAACAGTTGCAACACTTAGACATCATGTCTATAGGAAATAAATCTAAAAATCAGTTTCTATGTTTAGATATCATGTCTGTAGGAAATAACGCTTGTAATAAGTTTCAGCACATAGAAAGCATGCCTATAGGGTCTAAAAAGACGAAATCTGCCTGTTAAAATCAATCTCTGGTTTATAATTATGATCTAATTAACGTTTAGATACCATGTCTATAGGATTCTGCCCGGTTATCATTTAGGCAACCCTGTAGGATAATTAAAATCCTGGGTTTAAAATTGTGATTTTCTTTCTGCTTGAAACGTGCCCAGATTCAGTAAGTGATAAAAATCAGTAGGCAAACTGATAGGTACTCACTGCCTCGCTTAATAAAACTGCTGCACATTCTGTTTGTGCTCATTTTGAACCACCGCACCTCACAATCCCTGCCAACCGCATTCTTCAACACTTCTTCTCGATACTCTGGCCCCATGCAACCGAAGAAACCATAGCACCGCCGAACCCAACACATTTCATCCGATCAATGACGACGACTACGCGTCACAGCTGCATATCCCACCTCACTTGAAGACGCCAAGTCTCACTACCTTATCAACCCCAACCGGACCATTCATAACCCAAATGCCCTTCCTATGCCGACACAAAAGCACTGAAATCTCGAAATCAAACTCTGAGAAGACCTCCCTCAAAACCATTCATCACCCTCAACATACAGACAAGCATTCTATCATCATAACGACACTGCGCGACAACCAATTGCAAACATCATCACTACCTGAGCATAGCCTTAAGGTTCCCAGAAACACAACTACTGAGCTGAAATAATATATTATTCCTCTGCAGGGCCATAACAACAACCACGACCAATTACACATGGAAGCATCTCGAATTACATTCGTAGCACCATTTCCATTCCTCAAATTCCTGATCCATAGAAAGCGCTTCGCGACGCGTAAGATTGAGTAGGAATGAACATAGGCATAAGCCTCAAGGGAATCAACTCGCATGATGAAGGATCAAGAAGGGAAGTACTCCTAACAGCTCTGTAGCCTCTTGAAGATAAGTACAGATGTCTCCGTACCAATCCGCAAGACTCTACTAGACTTGCTCATGACTGGTGAGACCTACGGGAACCTAGCGCTTTGATACCATGTTGTCACGACCCAAAATCCTTAAGGTCGTGATGGCGCCGGACGACAAGGTCAGGCAAGCCAAAACATTAATTAATTGAAATAACTTTTCATTTTTAAAATATTTATGAAAACACTTCATTTCACTTTATTACATAATAACCAAATAAAAGTCTGTTAATTAAAACAATGGTTTAAAGATTACACTTAAGCAATTATATCCCAATACATATCCCAGAACCCGGTGTCACAAGTACATGAGCAATTTCTAAGAATTCAACAATCATTACAAGCCTGTCGGAAAAACAACCGGACAAGGAATTTTAAATGAAATAGGTACAGTACGAATGAGACTCTGTCAGCTGCGGATCGCCTCCGGATGATGCAGCTCGCCTAAGTCTCCGAAGCCTCCACATTTCTATGAAAGTACCTGTGCAATAAAAATGCACAGCAAGTGCAGCATGAGTACAAAACAACGTGTACTCAGTAAGTCGCCCGCCTAGCCTCAGAGAGGTAATTACGAGAGGTCGAATTAGACACTCACTAAGGGCCAGCAATTTATTTAACAGTGTAAAATGAACGCGATAAGCATGTAAAGGCAGTAAAGCAGCATGTATGTAAGGCATTGAACTCCAGGTAAATACTGGAAATAAATAACAAATACCACTTTCTCATTATTTTCCTAATATCTTAAATAAACAATTGCCTCTTTATTTTCTCCCACATATCTTATCACTTCAAAATCATGTAGATAACATTTAACAGTTTAACATGCACATACGGGATAAGAACAACCGGCCTCAGCCGTCATAATAATCACTCTGTGCACTGCCGAGGATCACACTGCCCGTACCAAAAGTGCACCTTTCAATAAAATACTCATGTCTATGCACTGCCGAGGATCGAACGACCCGTACCAAAATTGCATCTCTCAATATAATAACCCTCTCTGTGCACTGCCGAGGATTGAACGGCCCGTCCCATAAGTGTACCTCTCAATATAATAATCATATCTATGCACTATCGAGGATCGAACGGCCCGTACCAAAAGTGCATCTCTCAATATAATAATCCTCTCTATGCACTGCCGAGGATCGAACGGCCCGTACCAAAAGTGCATCTCTCAATATAATAATCCTCTCTATGCACTGCCGAGGATCGAATGGACCGTCCCATAAGTGCACCTCTCAATATTATAATCATATCTATGCACTGCCGAGGATCGAACGGCCCGTACCAAAAGTGCATTCTAAACCCGCTGTGGCGTACGGCCCGCTCCCATGAGAGTAGGGGTAATAACACTTCGCTCGCGGAATGTAAAGTGCGAAGCGGTCACATGCAGACATGCACAATCAACAATCCACCCCGAATACGTCGGGAACACAAATACTCAACTAAATGACCGATTTCTCTTTTTAAAAACCACAAATAGCATTTAAATCCCTTTTTCGAAATTCACTTGCCGAGTTTTATATAACGTTTAATAACACAACCTCATTCGGAAGTACAATTGCCCGCGAAGGAAATAAATTCTCTTTTTAGATGATTTAGAAAATAAACTCTAATATTCCTTAGTCATTAAATTAAAACTTCGATTATATTAGCAGTCTAACATCACAGACAAGATCACAGGTACAACAGGTAAGGCATGCTAGTGGGTCCTAGGCTACCCGGACATGGCATAGTAGTAGCTACACACGGACTCCCGTCACCTCGTGCGTACGTAGCCCCCGAAGATAATAGCATATATTGAATTAATTCACCTAGGGGACGATTCCCCCTCACAAAGTTAGAAAGGATACTTACCTTGCTTCGAAATTCCAACACCGGCTTCCAAGCCCCTCAGATGACTCCAACGGACGCACAACACTCCGAAACTACCACATAATGGCAAAGCAATGAAAATTCATCCTAATACTCACAACCAGTTCAGATTATATACTTTCCCAACCCCGCTCGGAGAAATTTCCAAAATGCCCTCGGGCCCACATGCCCGAAAATTCGAAATTCTCGAAGATACATGCTACCCATAGCTCTACTAGTTCAATCATGCAATTTACTCTACATTCCATACTCAAATTCGTGGCTAAATTCCAAATTTACATTTTCTAGGTTTCTTCAAAAATTTCCCAAACTCCTACCAATTTCCATGCCTAATCCATGCATATAATCTTGTATTTACCTAACAAACGGAAGGAATTTAGTTACCTTGATGCCTGACGAGAATCACCCTTGAAATGCTCTCCAAAAATCGCCCATGACAATGAAAAATGGGTAAGAAATGACATAAACCCGTCTTTAAAACATTCTGCCCAGGCCTCTTTCGCACCTGCGATCCAATGGCCGCTCCTGCGGCTCCGCACCTGCGGAAATTCCATCGCAGGTGCGTCTCTGACTTGACCCANCCCTGCGGCTCCGCACCTGTTGAAATTCCATCGCAGGTGCGGCTCTGACTCAACCCAGCATTTCTCGCTTCTCCGGTCCATACTTCGCACCTATGCTTCCGCAGGTGCGACCCATCTTCCGCACCTGCGGCCTCCTCAGCTCCAGCCCAGACCTCGCACCTGCGGTGCCCTTAGCCGCACCTGCGGTCAAAGCCTCGCAGGTGCGGTTACACCAGATGACAACAGTCTTCAACCTTCTTCAACTTCAACATTGATTCGTTAACCACCCGGAGTCCACCCGAGGCCCCCCGGGACCCCGTCCAATCATACCAACCTATCCCAAAACATGACACGGACTTTCTCGAGCCCTCAAATCACATCAAACAACGCCGAAATCACGAATAGCACCCAAATCCAATTCTTTAAGAACTTAGAATTTCAAACTTCTACATCCGACGCCGAAACCTATCAAATCACACCTGATTGACCTCAAAATTTGCACACAAGTCATATTCAGCATTATGGACCTGCTCTAACTTCCAGAATCACATTCCGACCTCAATATCAAAACTTCCACTTTTGGTCGGATTTCTCAAAAACCTTCAAATTCCTATCTTTAGCCAAATGGCTTCAAAATGACCTATGGACATCCAAATTCACTTCCGATCGCGCTCCTAACTCCAGAATCACCGTACAAAGCTGTTCCCAGACTCGAAATCCCAAACGGACATCACCCTCGTTGATATGCACTTCAAGCCCAAATTCATGAAATCCTTCTAAAATGCTAACTTCCACAATATATGCCGAAGCGCTCCCGGGTTATCCAAACCCTGAGTCGGACATACATCCAAGTCCGAAATCATCATACGAACCTGCTGGAACCTTCAAATCCTGATTCGGAGGTTGTTTACTCAAAATTCCAATGTTAGCTGATTTCTCCAACTTAAGGCTTCTGAAATGAGAATTTTCTTTCCAAATCAATTCTAAACTTCCTGGAATTCAATTCCGACTACGCCCACGGATCATAATACCTGAAACGAAGCTGCTCATGACTTTAAACCGCTGAACGACGCGCTAGAGCTCAAAACGACCGGTCGGGTCGTTACATTCTCCCCACTTAAACCGACGTTCGTTCTCGAACGTGCTAAGAACTGCTCTGAAGTTATTTGAAATCACCGTTTAACACCGCGAGCACCTCCCCGTGCTACCACAACCCAGTTGGGCACAATAGCTTGATCAAATCTGGAGATTTCTTCTTTATCCATATAATAAGCTCAGAATTCATTCAAACACTTGAAATTTTCTCTAGCCAGGCCTAGTTCCAATATATAAGCACTGCATCAACTAGCACACGATATACCAGATCATAACTGCATACCCTTACTGAATCGGCACCATGCACCGCATAACTCATCATCTGACCACAATGACGCTCCCTGAACCTTAATAGCCAAGGTCCACGAATCTGATGCTCCCAATGCACCTCATAACAAATATACATACACCCTGGTATAATGATGACGATACTACCACAACGGAGGAAATGTGTAGAAATTCATACTCAACTGCAGAGTTAACAAATCCTTGAATACCTCATCGTGACTAGAATCATCACTTCATTATGAACCTGAATAATGGTATTTGATCTTTAACATACACTTCACATAACCTCATCGCCCTGATCCCTGATCCGATAATCTCGTCTCACCCAGAATGAACTGCTCAGAAAACAAATCACCTTAAACATGGCCAACAGCCCCACATGATACCACATCGCGCCAATAGACCATAACTCGAACATGATAATAAGAAATGACACATGATGGAACTATTCAGCTCACGCAACTAATATGAATTCTTACCAGAAAATAGGAAATAAAACACAAGAAAATAAATACATATTAACCCTTCTAATCATCACACTGTTGCGGCGTGCAACCCGATCCAAATAACATACCCGTGGAGGCGCGCCACCCGATCCCATCATAAAACTCACATGAGAAAATATACACAGAGCTGAATTGCTCACTATTACAAATTACTGAATATCGATCACAAGCACGCTAAGTGCATAATACCATCCTGGGGAGACTGATAGAGCCGTATGCAACAAAACTCAAGCACAACTGAGGTGCAATATATATATATACACTCTGGATCTCAAGAGCTATACTGCTCACATAACATCCCCACTACGCGGGACCCCAACACATAAGAAATTATTAAATCCGTTTCACAACTCACATGGCACAATCACAATAACACATGAATTTGACGAAGACGAAACAACACCCGCTGTTCTAATACCTTTCCATGAAAAGCGCTCTACTGAAAGGAACATGCCTGGCTCATACGGAGTCCATAATCATATTCAAATCCATCCACAAAACATCGAGCCACCTTGCTCGCCAACTAAGCTAGTAGCTTTCGCCTGGGTCCATATTAACCCACTTTCTCTCATAATACACGAGAACAACCATCATCACCGGGACTAACACCCCCATAATCCATAATCAACTGACCGAACGCCCTTCAGGCGTAAATTCTTAATTAAGAAATATTGCACTTCTTTATGCTCAATCCAAATCTGAAATCCATCAAGTGACTACATGTCACTCTTTATACAATCTTTCGCGGTCATGCTTCCACGACCTCCCACACAATGCAACAAGTCTGCCCATCCATAATACCGACCACACTAAGTCCGCAAAACACATCAAGAACCCATGACCAGGGTACAAAGCCTCTTTCACCGAATATCAATCTCAAGTGACACTAAAGATAACACCAGCTTACTCTGAACTTTCAAATCACTTTGTCTTGCTCTTCCGAGCTCATGACATCCTTATAAACATCAGACCTCAATCTCGATTCTTACTCCTAGTTATATACTGCTTCCCGCACCTAACATACCAACATGAGGTAGCGCAAGAATTCCATCATAACTTTCGAACCACCAATAGGGTGAACACTTCATCATATAGAAACTTTTTACTTGACTCAATTCAAGAGTACCATCTCAACACACGAGTGAATTCCCATTATTACCCAATCATGCAAATCCTTCAGTAGTAGTCTATACCACCATAGTCCTTCCGAGGTATGCCTATACCTGACCGGCTATAGCACTCAAATGCTCCCACATGAGATTCATTACGACGGCCGACAAGCCCCGCACACACCGACACAAACCACGTGCATACTAATTCACATTAAATGAACCGATCACTGCCGCAAATGTGCCATTTCAACCATGGCTAATCAATCTATCTTCTTTTAATCATCTTCAACTGCCTCAGGAATAATAACAACTTCCTTCAACCCATAGCAAACTCAACCCTCACTCATCCCGAGTGACCTTGATTCACGAGACTATGCTACCCAAATCCCGCAACCCGTCTCATACCCTTCTAATAATCTTTTCTTCAATCCAGAGTCTATTTCTCTCACTCCTCCAATGCTATCCTGCATGCTAAAACACATCATAGAACATTCCACCCATCCTTCTTTTTCTCAGAAATTACTCTGCAAAAGCTCGACTCTCGATCATACTGCTGCCTGAACCCTTAACGCCGCATTCTTAACTTTTGAACTCACTAGAACCGCTATTGAGAGTCACCCACTCTGACTAGTCCCGAATACAATCAACTCCAAGGCTCTCCTAGCACAACAACATCCCTTTCAAGGAAACACGTGACTGAGTCACTATCCTTACAACTCGCCCATGCCTTAAGCCTAATTCCTGAATCTTCCAAATCCTAACCCTGGCCCGACAGGGCCAACTTTTGCACATACTCATCAAACCCCATGCACAATCACCATTTTACTCCTTTCCCTTAGCTGAAATAACTTGCCAACACGCTGACAATCCGCGACCCTATGCGAAGACAACCCTACGACCCAACTGTAGATGGTGGGACTCCCTCACTTTGCGACTGCCTGACTTCCGCTTCTTACACCTGGCTTCTTAGAAATGGAACCACCGCCTAGCCTTACTTCAGGACCGTTCTCTGTAGCTCTCAAACCAGCAGATCACCAGGACTTCACGCTCTCCGAAGATCATCCTTCTCTAGCTGCCTTCATTAACAACACTTATCCGGTACTGAACCACCGCACCTCACGATCCCTGCCAACCGCATTCTTCAACACTTCTTCTCGATACTCTAGCCTCACACAACCGAAGAAACCATAGCACCGAAGAACCTAACACATTCCATCCGATCAATGACGACGACTACACGTCACAGGTGCATATCCCACCTCACTTGAAGATACCAAGTCTCACTACCTTATCAACCCCAACCGGACCATTCATAACCCAAATGCCCTTCCTCTGCCGGCACAAAAGCACTGAAATCTCGAAACCAAACTCTAAGAAGACCTCCCTTCAAACCATTCATCACCCTCAACATAGGGGCAAGCATTCTATCATCATAACGACACCGCGCGACAACCAATTGCAAGCATCATCACTACCTGAGCATAGCCTTAAGGTTCCCAGAAACACAGCTACTGAGCTGAAATAACTTATTATTCCTCTGCAGGGCCATAACAACAGCCACGACTAATTACACATGGAAGCATCTCGAATTACATTTGTAGCATCATTCCCATTCCTCAAATTCCTGATCCATAGAAAGCGCTTCGCGACGCATAAGGTTTTGTAGGAATGAACATAGGCATAAGACTCAAAGGAATCAACTCGCACGATGAAGGATCAAGAAGGGAAGTACTCCTAGCGGCCCTGTAGCCTCTCGAAGATAAGTACAGACGTCTCCGTACCGATCCGCAAGACTCTACTAGACTTGCTCATGACTCGTGAGACCTACGGGAACCTAGCACTCTGATACCATGTTATCACGACCCAAAATCCCTAAGGTCGTGATGGCGCCGGACGACAAGGTAAGGCAAGCCAAAACATTAATTAATTGAAATAACTTTTCATTTTTAAAACATTTATGAAAACACTTCCTTTCACTTTATTACATAATAACCAAATAAAAGTCTGTTAATTAAAACAATGGTTTAAAGATTACACTTAAGCAATTATATCCCAATAAATATCCCAGAATCCAGTGTCACAAGTACATGAGCAGTTTCTAAGAATTCAACAATCATTACAAGCCTGTCGGAAAAACAACTGGACAAGGAAATTTAAATGAAATAGGTACAGTACGAATGAGACTTTGTCAGCTGTGGATCGCCTCCGGATGACGCAGCTCGCCTAAGTCTCCGAAGTCTCCACATTGCTATGAAAGTACCTGTACAATAAAAATGCACGACAAGTGCAGCATGAGTACAAAACAACGTGTACTCAGTAAGTCGCCCGCCTAACCTCAGAGAGGTAGTGACGAGAGGTCGAATTAGACACTCACTAAGGGTCAACAATTTATTTAACAGTGTAAAATAACACGATAAGCATGTAAAGGCAATAAAGCAGCATGTATGTAAGGCACTGAACTCCAGGTAAATACTGGAAATAAACAACAAATACCACTTTCTCATTATTTTCCTAATATCTTAAATAAACAATTGCCTCTTTATTTTCTCCCAAATATCTTATCACTTTAAAATCATGTAGAAAACATTTAACAGTTTAACGTGCGCATTCGGGATAAGATTAACCGGCTTGAGCCGTCATAATAATCACTCTGTGCACTGCCGAGGATCGAACGACCCCTACCAAAGTGCACCTCTCAATAAAATACTCATGTCTATGCACTGCCGAGGATCGAACGGCCCGTACCAAAAGTGCATCTCTCAGTATAATAACCCTCTCTGTGCACTGCCGAGGATCGAATGACCCGTCCCATAAGTGCACCTCTCAATATAATAATCATATCTATGCACTACCGAGGATCAAACAGCCCGTACCAAAAGTGCATCTCTCAATATAATAATCCTCTCTATGCACTGCCGAGGATCGAACGGCCCGTCCCATAAGTGCACCTCTCAATATAATAATCATATCTATGCACTGCCGAGGATCGATTGGCCCGTACCAAAAGTGCATTCTAAACCCGCCGTGGCGTATAGACCGCTCCCATGAGAGTAGGGGAAATGACACTCCGCTCGCGGAATGTAAATTGCGAAGCGGTCACATGCAGACATGCACAATCAACAATCCACCCCGAATACGCCGAGAACACAAATACTCAAGTAAATGATCGATTTCTCTTTTTAAAAACCACAAATAGCATTTAAATCCCTTTTTCGAAATTCACTTGCCGAGTTTTATATAGCGTTTAATAACACAACCTCATTCAGAAGTACAATTGCCCGTGAAGGAAATAAATTCTCTTTTTAGATGATTTAGAAAATAAACTCTAATCTTCCTTAGTCATTAAATTACAATTTCGATTATATTAGCAGTCTAACATCACAGACAAGATCACAGGTACAACATGTAAGGCATGCTAGTGGGTCCTAGGCTACCCGGACATGGCATAGTAGTAGCTACACACAGACTCCCTTCACCTCGTGCGTATGTAGCCCCCGAAGATAATAGCATGTATTGAATTAATTCACCTAGGGGGGACGATTCCCCCTCACAAAGTTAGAAAGGAGACTTACCTCGCTTCGAAATTCCAACACAGGCTTCCAAGCCCCTCAGATGACTCCAACGGACACACAACGCTCCGAAACTACCACATAGTGGCACAAGAATGAAAATTCATCCTAATACTCACAACAAATTCAGATTATACACTTTTCCAACCCCACTCGGAAAAATGACCAAAATGCCCTCGGGCCCACCTGCCCCGAAATTTGAAATTCTCGAAGATACATACTACCCATAGCTCTACTAGTTCAATCATGCAATTTACTCTACATTCCATACTCAAATTCGTGGCTAAATTCTAAATTTACATTTTCTAGGTTTCTTCAAAAATTTCCCAAACTCCTACCAATTTCCATGCCTAATCCATGCATATAATCTTGTATTTACCTAACAAACGGAAGGAATTAACTTACCTTGATGCCTGACGAGAATCCCCCTTGAAATGCTCTCTAAAAATCGCCCATGACAATGAAAAATGGGTAAAATGACATAAACCCGTCTTTAAAACATTCTACCCAGGCCTCTTTCGCACCTGCGATCCAGTGACTGCCCCTGCGGCTCCGCACCTGCGGAAATTCCGTCGCAGGTGCGGCTCTGACTCAACCTAGCATTTCTCGCTTTTGTGGTCCATACTTCGCACCTACGCTTCCGCAGGTGCGACCATCTTCCGCACCTACGGCCTCCTCAGCTCCAGCCCAGACCTCGCACCTGCGGTGCCCTTAGCCGCACCTGCGGTCATAGCCTCGCAGGTGCGGTCACACCAGATGACAACAGTCTTCAGCCTCCTTCAACTTCAACATTGATCCGTTAACCACCCGAAGTCCACCCGAGGCCCCGTCCAATCACACCAACCTGTCCCAAAACATGACACGGACTTGATCGAGCCCTCAAATCACTTCAAAAAATGCCGAAATTACGAATCGCACTCAAATCCAATTCTTTAAGAACTTAGAATTTCAAACTTCTACATCCGACGCCGAAACCTATCAAATCACACCCGATTGACCTCAAAATTTGCACACAAGTCATATTTAGCATTACGGACCTGCTCCAACTTTCAGAGTCACATTCCGACCTCGATATCAAAACTTCCACTTCCGGTCGAATTTCTCAAAAACCTTCAAATTCCTATCTTTAGCCAAATGGCTTCAAAATGACCTATGGACATCCAAATTCACTTCCGATTGCGCTCCCAACTCCAGAATCACCTTACGAAGCTGTCCCCAGACTCGGAATCCCAAACGGACATCACCCTCACTGATATGCACTTCAAGCCCAAATTCATGAAGTCCTTCTAAAATGCTAAATTCCACAATATACGCCGAAGCGCTCCCGGGTTATCCAAACCCCGAGCCGGACATACATCCAAGTCCGAAATCATCATACAAACCTGCTGGAACCTTCAAATCCTGATTCGGAGGTCGTTTACTCAATATTCCAATCTTAGCTTATTTCTCCAACTTAAGGCTTCTGAAATGAGAATTTTCTTTCCAAATAAATTCTAAACTTCCTGGAATTCAATTCCGACTATGCCCACGGGTCATAATACCTGAAACGAAGCTGCTCACGACTTCAAATCGCTGAACGACGCGCTAAAGCTCAAAACGACCGGTCTGGTCGTTACACAAAACCTAGCCGGGGTTAATATGTTGTCAACATAATAACCCTTTAGGAAAAGCCTTGTCCAAAAGTCCATTGGGGTTTCCATAATCCCAATGGATGCAACCACGATTTTTGCATTAATTTGGAGAAATAAGTGCTAATATGCTAATCACTGAGGTATAAGTAGTCGAATCTAGAAGGGGAAAAGGTCTAACCTTATTTGTTTTGCAGAAATGAGACACGAAGTCCCCAGGTTCGGCATGGTCCAAAGAATACCACCATTATTTCTGGATTGGTGGGAGGACCTTTCGCCAAGTGACAAACACCATGTGAAAAGGGTCCTTGGAAACTTACCCTCTTTACTGGATATCCAACCAAACAATTGTAGCGACCCGACCGGTCGTTCCATGAGATTAGCCCCATTTTCCCCGCTTCTGCTTTATCGTATGTTGCTTAGACTATTTATGTTGTGTTGGGTCAGTTGGTTCGGGTTCGGAGTGGTCGTGGTGAGAACTGAGACACTTAGTCTTTTAAATTAGCTTAATAGTTGCAAAAGCCAATTGGGAGTTGACTTATTGGTAAATGACCTCAGAATGCGGATTTTATGGCTTTGATAGCTTGGTTAGGTGATATGGTACTTAGGAGGGTGTTCGGAATAAAGTTTTGACGACCGATGTAGAATTAGGCTTGAATTGGCGAAAGTTAGTTTTTGGCGATTTCCGGCCGGCAGTGGAAAATAGACTATCGGGGTCAGAATGGAATTCCAGAAGTTGGAGCAGGTTTGTAATGTCATTTTGGATATGTGTGCAAATTTTTAGGTCAATCGGATGTGTTTTGATTGGTTTCGGCATCATTGGCGAAATTTAGAAGTTTCAAAGTTCATAGGCTTGAATTTGATGTAATTTTGGTGTTTTTGCGTTGTTTTTAGTGTTTCGAAGGCTCGAATAAGTTTGAATGATGGTATGGGGTGTGTTGGTAGGATTGTTTGAGGTCCCGAGGGCCTCGGGTGTGTTTCAGATGCCCAAACGGGCACTTTTGGTCTTTGGGAGATTGCTAGTTTTCTGGTGTTTTAGCAGCAGTGATTTCTTCACTGCAATCGCGTGGATTCATCCGCTATCATGTAGAGTAAAAGATTGGGGCAGGCAATTTTTTCTATGCGATAACGTAATAAGGATTGCGATCACATAGGTTGGGCAGGTGAAGCAGTGCGATCGCGTGGCACTTTGTGCGATCGCATAGAGGTTCTGAGGCGCGTGTGTGGGGTGGATATTGAGCTATGCGAACGCGTGTATTGGTATGAGAACGCATAGAGTGGTTTGGGCTCTGCATCGCGATCACGTGGCTGGAGTCGCGATCGCACTGAAGGGAATTATAGTGCTGGGCAGAATGTTTAAAAGACCATTTTTGCGAAATTAGTCCATTTCTCCTCCATTGTTGAACGAGTTTAGAGATTTTTGAGAGGGTTTGAAGAGGAAATAGAAGGGAATCACTTGGAGGTAAGGTTTTCAACTTCATAACTCGTTTCGATGTCGTTTTCTAAGTAATTAAACCAGAAATTTGTTGAATTTAAACCCAAAATTGGGAAGATTAGGTGCATGAGAATTGAAAATTCTTTTGGTGATTTGAGTGGGCAATTGTGGTACGATTTTGGTGTTCTTGGTGTGTATAGAATCGTGGGAGGACGAGGATTCTAGTGATGTAAATTCTATTGAATTTCGAGATGTGGGTTCGGGGCTCGGGTTTGGCCGAATTTCGAGAATTGTGTCTAAATTGATAGTTTTCGATTGGGTTTTGTACCTTTAGCGTATATTTATGATGTTAATCTGGTTTTGATTAGATTCGGAGTAATCAGGAGCCAATTTGAGGGGCAAGAGCATCACAGATTAGTATTGTGGCCCGGTAGAGGTAAGTAATGGCTATAAATCTTGTCTTGAGGGTATGAAACCCCGGACTTCATATTTCTCACTGTTTGAGCACATGTCGGATGACGAGTATGTGGGGCAACTGATTTTTGGATTGGACTTGGTCCTCTCCGCGGCAACTATTGAGTTGCGTATTTTTACTCTAAATCGTATGTTAAATTGTGTTAAGAAACTATTGATATATTTGGGCTATTAGCCATGTTTGGGGCCTCGTGCCGACTTGTTTAGACCCCTTGGTGGATTTTTACTGCTATTTCCTCATTGTTGATTTATGATTTACACTCAGTCATGTTATGTTTAACTGATTTCGAAACTCAGCCTTATTTACACTGTTTTGAAATATAAAATGATGTTTTGGGTCGAGTACCCCGTTTTACTAATACGCCCGAGGGGCTTTTGGGAGTTTCTGACTGAGTGAGGCCGAGGGCATGATTGTGAGGATATGATACGCCACGAGGTGGCTTGATATTAGTGCTTGGGCTGAAGGAGCTCCTCCATAGTCTGTACACACCCCAAGTGAGCATAGATACCTAATGAGTGCGAGTGCCGAGTGCCGAGTGACGAGTGATTGGGAGGCATGGGTGACAGTGAGGCTGCCCGAGGGGCTGATACTGAGTGGTTGTGAGGTATGCTAAGTGATGTTCTTCCCGAGGGGCGATTTATGATTCATGTTTTTTCCTGAGGGGCTATTTATGACTTATTTTATTTTACACTAAATTCTTCAGGTATTTTTATTTCTGAAATTATTGGAAAAGACATTTTTCAAAGGATTTTACTGAAGTTCGTTTTAAGGGATGTTGATTTCATATATATATATATATATATATATATATATATATATATATAGCGTACTCACATTACTCTGTGCACCCCTGTGAGCAGATACAGGTGCTGATACCGAGCGTTAGCCGTCTATTCCGGGCGGAGCCGGAGTTCTGGACATAGAGGTAGCTGTCCAGCGTCCGCAATATCTCTGTTTTCCCTTCTTATGTTGTACCTAGTTATTCGTCTCGAGGTTTTGTATTATAATAGTAGAATTTTTGGTATATTCCTTAGATACTCATGACATGTTGGCTCCGGATTTTGGGGATGGTTTTAGACTGTTTAACTGTTTATTTTGCCTAATGGATTCAATAATTCTATATACGGTTACGAATGTTGAAAATGGTTGGGATTTTGGAAAGAAATTGTAAATATGTGATTGTTGGCTAGCCTAGTTCCACGATAGGCTCCATCATGGCCGGTTTAGGATTTGGGGTCGTGACAAGTTGGTATCAGAGCCTAGGTTACATAGGACTCAACGGTCATGAGCAGGTTTAGTAGAGTCTTACGGATCGGTACGGAGACGTCTGTACTTATCTTCGAGAGGCTGCAGAACCCTTAGGAACAATCTCATTTTTCTTGAATTCTGCCGTGCCATTTTGTTGATTCTGGAAATCTAAACTTCTGTTGTGTCCTTCTCTTATAGATGGTGAGGACTCGCGCTACCGATCAGGGTGATCAGTCACCAGCTAGACCGCGAAAAGTCGAGGCCATGGTAGAGGTAGGGGGCCAGCTCGTGCATCACCTAGTGCAATGCCAGTTGATCCCCTACTGTTCGGGATCAGATTCCCGCCGCAGATACTCCAGCGGGACAGGCTCCGGCACCGACATTGCCTATTATTTTTCCGGGTCTTCAGGATACCTTGGCTCAGATCTTGATTGTGTGTACCACCCTTGCTCAGGCATTTGCCGCTACTTCTCAGGCCGGGGGAGGCAGTCAGACTCCAGTTTCCCAGACACCTGAGCAGGGTACTCAGGGCCATCAGATACCGGGGTCAGTTTCAGCCCAGTCGGTTGCTCCAGTTCGGGACTTCGTGGTTCCAGCTATGCCAGAGGACGAGCAGCGTAGACTGGAGAGGTTTAGTAGACTTCAGCCTCTGACATTCAGTGGTGATGAGGGCGAGGATGCCCAGAGTTTTCTGGATAAGTGTTAGAGGATGCTGCGTACTGCTGGGATTTTGGAGACCAGTGGGGTCTCGTTTGATACTTTTTAGTTTTTTGATGCTACTTTCACTTGGTGGGAGTCTTATGAGAGGCGTAAGCCTGTTGGTTCACCACCTCTCACCTAGCTGCAGTTCTCCACTATATTTCTTGAGAAATATGTACCCTAGTCTCACAGGGAGGAGCAACGCATGCATTTTGAGCAACTGCGTCAGGGGGAGCTATCAGTGACGCAGTATGAGATGCGGTTTTTGGAGTTGGCTCGTCACGCCACCGAGTTGTTTCCTACCGATAGGGAGAGGATTAGAAGGTTTGTGGATGGCCTCACTTATCAGCTCTGCCTTTTCATGACTTGGGGGAGGGTATCAGATGCTACATTTGAGCAGGTTGTTGATATTGCTCGAGATATTGAGTCAGTTCGTGGCCAAGAGCGGGAGGAGAGGGAGGCCAAGAGGCCTCGTGGATTGGGTGGTTCTAGTGGTGCTCCTTCCAGGGGGCAGTTTCAGCATGGTAGAGGCCGTTCATTCAGGCCTCCTCAGTCAGTCCGCCCAACCTATATGGTGCACCTTCGGGGCATGGTCCTCGCGGTTCTCAGCCAGGCCGTTATTCATTCGGTGCCCTTCCAGCCTAGAGTGCAGCTCGAGCACCACCAGTTCAGAGTTCCTCTATGCATGAGTCTTCTAGTGGCCATTCTGGTGCCAGGGTTTTCTATCAGTCCCCGCCTCCAACTCCAGGGAGTTGTTTTGAGTGTGGAGAGTTTTGGCACATGTGGAGGCAGTGTCCCTATTGTCCCGGTGGTTCTTCTCAGCAGAGGGGCCAACCCTCGAATTCAGATCCAGTTACTTCACCACCCGCCCAGGCAGCTAGGGGTGGTAGTCAGTCAGCTAGAGGCCGCCCTAGAGGGGGAGGTCGAGCAGGTAGAGGTCAGGCCCGTATGTATGCGTTTCCAGCCAGGCCAGATGCTATGGCCTCCGATGCAGTGATCGCAGGCATTGTCTCAGTCTGTCGCCGAGATGCTTTGGCTTTATTTGACCCTGGTTCTACATATTCCTATGTTTTATCATATTTTTCCCATTTTTCAGATATGCCCCGTGAGTCTTTAGTTACGTCTGTTCAAGTGTCAACTCCGGTGGGCGATAGTATTGTTGTGGACCGTATGTATCGGTCGTGTGTGATATCTATGGGGGTCTGGAGACCCGAGTGGACCTACTGTTACTCAGCATGGTCGATTTTGATGTGATTTTTTGCATGGATTGGTTATCTCCGTGTCATGCTATTCTTGATTGCCACGCTAAGATCGTGACCTTAGTTATGCCAGGATGTCCGAGTGTTGAGTGGAGAGGTTCTTCTGAGTATATGCCTAGCAGGGTGATTTCCTACCTGAAGGCCCAACGCATGGTTGAGAAGGGGTGTTTATCTTATCTAGCTTTTGTGAGGGATGTCAGTGGTGAGACTCCCGCTATTGATTCGGTTCCTGTGGTCCGTGACTTTCCGGACGTGTTTCCTGCAGACCTGCCAGGCATGCCACCTGACAGGGACATTGATTTTGGTATTGACCTGATGCCAGGAACCCAACCTATTTCTATTCCACCTTATGTATGGCACTAGCGGAGCTAAATGAATTAAAGGAGCAGCTTCAGGAACTCCTAGATAAGGGGTTCATTCGGCCTAGTGTGTCACCTTGGGGTGCACCGGTGTTGTTTGTATAGAAGAAGGATGGTTTTATCCGTATGTGTATTGATTATCGGCAGCTGAACAGAGGTATGGTGAAGAACCGGTATCCCTTGCCTCGTATAGATGTCTTGTTTGATCAGTTCCAGGGTGCCAGGGTATTTTCCAAGATTGACTTGCGTTTCGGCTATCATCAGTTGAAGATTCGGGGGCCAGACAATCCGAAGACTGCTTTCAGGACTAGATATGGTCATTATGAGTTTCTGGTTATGTCTTTCCGGCTGACCAATGCCCCACAAGCCTTTATGCACTTGATGCACAATGTATTCTGGCCTTATCTGGATTCTTTCGTCTTCGTGTTTATTGGCGATATCTTGGTGTATTCCCGATCCCGGGAGGATCATGAGCAACATTTGAGAGTTGTGCTTCAGACCCATATGGAGAAGAGTTTGTATGCAAAATTTTCAAAGTGTGAGTTCTAGGTTGATTCAGTAGCGTTCTTGGGGCACGTGGTGTCCAGTGAGGGTATTCAGGTTGACCCAAAGAAGATAGAGGCAGTGAAGAGCTGGCCTAGATCGTCATCAGCTACCGAGATTCGTAGTTTCCTTGGTTTGGCAGGGTACTATCCGTTTCGTAGAGGGATTTTCATCTATTTCAGCACCTATAACCAGACTGACCCAGAAGGGTGCTCAATTCAGGTGGACTGAGGAGTGTGAGGAGAGCTTTCATAAGCTCAAGTCAGCTTTGACTACAGCTCCGGTATTGATTTTGCCTACGATTTCAGGTTCTTATACAGTTTACTGTGATGCCTCGAGAGTTATCCTTGGAGCGGTTTTGATGTAGGACAGTAAGGTGATTGCCTACGCGTCCAGACAGTTGAAGGTGCACGAGAAGAATTATCCGGTGCACGATCTTGAGCTAGCAGCTATTGTCCACGCCTTGAAGATTTGGCCTAATTATTTGTATGGAGTGCATTGTGAGATTTTCACTGATCACCGTAGTTTGCAGCATCTGCTTAAGCAGAAGGATCTGAATTTGCATCAGGGGAGGTGGTTGGATCTTCTCAAGGATTATGACCTCACTATTTTATATCATCCGGGGAAGGCCAATGTAGTGGCCGATGCCCTGAGTTGCAGAGCAGAGAGTTTGGGGAGTCTAGCCTACCTTCCAGCAGCAGAGCGACCATTAGCACTTAATGTTCAGGCTTTAGCGGGTCAGTTGGTGAGATTGGATCTATCAGAGCCCCCACGAGTATTGGCTTGTGTAGCCTCCAAGTCTTCTCTTTATGATCAGATTAGAGCACACCATTATGATGATCCACACTTGCTCGTTCTTCAAGACAGGGTCCTTCACGGCGTGCCCAATGTGGATGGACTTCGAGATTTGATTCTAGCTGAGGCCCATAGTTCGCGATATTCCATCCATCCGGGTGCCGTAAAGATGTATCAGGATCTGAGACAACATTATTAGTAGAGGCGGATGAAGAGAGATATTGTTGAGTTTGTGGCTCGGTGTCTCAGTCAGCAGGTCAAGTATGAGCATCAGAGACCAGGTGGATTGCTTCAGAGATTAGATATTCCGGAGTGGAAGTGGGAGTAGATCACCATGGACTTTGTAGTTGGACTCCCACGGACTCGGAGGAGGTTTGATGCTATATGGGTTATTGTGGATCGGCTGACCAAGTCCGCGCACTTCATTCCTGTTGGTACTACTTATTCTTCGGAGCGGTTAGTTGAGATTTATATCAGGGAGATTGTCCGATTGCATGGGGTTCCATTTTCTATCATTTCTGATAGAGGTACTCAGTTCACATCTCAGTTTTGGAGAGCCGTACAGAGAGAGTTGGGTACTCAAGTCGAGTTGAGCACATCGTTTCATCCTCAGACCAGTCGGAGCGTACTATTCAGATTTTGGAGGATATGTTGCGTGCCTGTGTCATTGATTTTGGGGGTTCATGGGACCAGTTTCTGCCACTCGTGGAGTTTGCTTATAATAATAGTTATCAGTCGAGTATCCAGATGGCTCCGTATGAGGCTTTATATGGTAGGAGGTGCAGATCTACGGTTTGTTGGTTTGAGCCGGGCGAGGCTAGGCTATTGGGCACAGACTTGGTTCAGGATGCGTTGGGTAAGGCGAAGTTTATTCAGGAGCGGATTTGCACGACGCAGTTAGGCAGAAGAGTTATGCGGACCGGAAGGTCCGAGATGTGTCTTTCATGATTGGGGAGAAGGTCATGCTGAAAGTGTCACCCATGAAGGGTGTTATGAGGTTCGGGAAGAGGGGAAAGTTGATTCCTAGGTTCATTGGGCCATTTGAGGTGCTTCAGAGGATTGGGGAGGTGGCTTATAGACTTTCCTTGCCTCCCAACTTATCGAGTATTCATCCGGTGTTCCATGTTTTGATGCTTCGGAAGTATGTTGATGACCCGTCTCATGTTTTGGACTTCAACACGGTTCACCTCGAGGGTGATATGTCATATGAGGTAGAGCCAGTGGATATTTTGGGTCGTCAGGTCAGAAAGCTGAGGTCTAAAGATATAGATTCAGTGAAGGTTCAGTGGAGAGGACAACCGGTGGAGGATGCCACCTGGGAGACCGAGCGGGAGATGCGGAGCAAATATCCTCACTTATTAGGGACTCCAGGTATGTTTCTAAACTCGTTCGAGGATGAACGTTTGTTTAAGAGGGGGAGGATGTAACGACCCGGCCGGTCGTTCCGTGAGATTAGGCCCGTTTTCCCCGCTTTTGCTTTATCATATATTGCTTATCCTATTTATGTTGTGTTGGGTCGGTTGGTTCGGGTTCGGCGTGGTCGTGGTGAGAACTGAGACACTTAGTCTCTTAAATTAGCTTAATAGTTGAAAAAGTCAATTGGGAGTTGACTTATCGGTAAACGACCTCGGAATGTGGATTTTATGGCTCAGATAGCTTCGATAGGTGATTTGGGACTTAGGAGTGTGTTCGGAATGAAGTTTTGATGACCGATGTAGAATTAGGCTTGAATTGGCGAAAGCTAGTTTTTGGTGATTTTCGGTTGGCAGTGGAAAATAGGCTATNGTATGGTGTGTTGGTAGATTGGTTGAGGTCCCGGAGGCCTCGGGTGTGTTTCGAATGCTCAAACGGGCACTTTTGGTCTTTGGGAGATTGCTGGTGTCTGGTGTTTTAGCAGCAGTGATTTCTTCACTGCGATCGCGTGGATTCATCCGCGATCGCGTAGAGTAAAAGATTGGGGCAGGCAATTTTTTCTATGCGATCGCGTAATAAGTATTGCGATCGCATAGGTTGGGCAGGTGAAGCAATGCGATCGCGTGGCACTTTGTGCGATCACATATAGGTTCTGAGGCGCGTGTGTGGGGTGGATATTTGAGCTATGCGAACACGTGTATTGGTATGCAAACGCGTAGAATATTCTGGGCTCTGCATCGTGATCGCGTGGCTGGAGTCGCGATACTGAAGGGAATTATAGTGCTGGGCAGAATGTTTAAAAGACCATTTTTGCGAAATTAGTCCATTTCTCCTCCATTGTTGAACGGGTTTAGAGCTTTTTGAGAGGGTTTGAAGAGGAAATCGAAGGGAATAACCTGGAGGTAAGGTTTTCAACATCATAACTCGTTTCTATGTAATTTTATATGTAATTAAACCGAAAATTTGTTGAATTTAAACCCAAAATTGGGGGATTAGGTGCATGAGAATTGAAAATTATTTTGGTGATTTGAGTGGGCGATTGTGGTCCGATTTTGGTGTTCTTTGTAAGTATAGAATCTTGGGAGGACGAAGGATTCTAGTGATGTAAATTTTATCGAATTTCGAGACGTGGGCCCGGGGCTCGGGTTTGGCAAAATTTCGAGAATTGTGTCTAAATTGATAGTTTTCAATTGAGTTTTGTTCCTTTAGCGTATATTGATGATGTTAATTTGGTTTTGATTAGATTCTGAGCAATCAGGAGCCAATTTGAGGGGCAAGTGCATCGCGGATTAGTATTGTGGCTCGGTAGAGGTAAGTAATGGCTATAAATCTTGTCTTGAGGGTATGAAACCCCGGACTTCATATTTCTCACTGTTTGCGCACATGTCGGATGACGAGTATGTGGGGCAACTGATTTTTGGATTGGACTTGGTCCTCTCCGCGGCAATTATTGAGTTGCGTATTTTTACTCTAAATCGTATGTTAAATTGTGTTAAAAAACTATTGATATATTTGGGCTATAAGCCATGTTTGGGGCCTCGTGCCGACTTGTTTAGACCCCTTGGGGAATTTTTACTGCTATTTCCTCACTGTTGATTTATGATTTTGCACTCAGTCATGTTATGTTTAACTGATTTCGAAACTCAGCCTTATTTACACTGATTTGAAATATAAAATGATGTTTTGGGTCGAGTACCCCGTTTTACTGATTCGTCCGAGGGGCTTTTAGGAGTTTCTGACTGAGTGAGGCCAAGGGCCTAATTGTGAGGATATGATATGCCACGAGGTGGCTTGATATTAGCGCTTGGGCTGAAGGAGCCCCTCCAGAGTGTCTACACAACCCCAGTGAGCGCAGGTACCTACTGAGTGCGAGTGCCGAGTGACGAGTGATTAGGAGGCATGAGTGACTATGAGGCTGCCAGAGGGGCTGATACTGACTAGCTGTGAGGTATGCTGAGTGATGTTCTGCCCGAGGGGCGATTTATGATTCATGTTTTTTCCCGAGGGGCTATTTATGACTTATTTCATTTTACACTAAATTCTTCAGGTATTTTTATTTCTGAAATTGTTGGAAAACACATTTTTCAAAGGATTTTACTGAAGTTGGCTTTTAAGGCATGTTGATTTCTTATATAAATATATGTATATACTGTTGGAAAGAAAGATTGTGCATATTGTGAACCGATGATTTGATTTTATGTGTTTCTTACTGCTTAAGACTTGATTTATTTTCATTACTACTGAGTTGGCGTACTCACATTACTCCTGCACCCCTGTGTGCAGATACAGGTGCTGATACCGAGCGTTAGCCATCTATTGCGTGCGGAGCCGGAGTTCGGGACATAGAGGTAGTTGTCCAGCGTCCGTAGAATCTCTGTTTTCCCTTCTTATGTTGTACCTAGTTATTCATCCCGATGTTTTGTATTCTAATAGTAGACTTTTTGGTATATTCCTTAGATGCTCATGATATGTTGGCTCCGGATTTTGGGGATGATTTTAGACTGTTTAACTGTTTATTTTGCCTAATGGATTCAGTAATTCTATATACGTTTACAAAATGTTGAAAATGGTTGGGATTTTGGAAAGAACTTGTAAATATGTGATTGTTGGCTAGCCTAGTTCCACGATAGGCGCCATCACGGCCTGTTTAGGATTTGGGGTCGTGACAACAATATGTTGATGGAAGCGTCCACTATGTTCTGGGACGGAGAAAGGTCCGTGTTCCATTTTGGCAACATAGAAATGACTCCTCTCTTGGAAGAGATAGGGGGATTCGCTGGATTACCTTAGGACAGTACGAGTTTATTGGTGCTGGAAAACCGTGCCGCTAGGGGGTTCCTGAAAATGATGGGTTTGAAAAAGAAAGATGATTTGGAGTTCCTGAAGGAGTCCTACATACCCTTTGACTTCCTCTACGAACGATATGGTCATATCAAATCCTATCGTTTCTTCCATGAAGAATTCTCTATATTTTCCTTGGGTCATATTCACCGCAGGGTTTTTGTGTTCGTTGTTTGCTTCCTGGGGTATGATAGTGTTTCCAAGCAAAGGAGACAGGATTCACACTAGACTGGCTATGGTAGCCAAAACATTAATGGAAGGGATCGAGGGGCAAACATATACCATTATCTCTATGATCATAGCTGACATCTACCGAGCCTTGGACCATTGCCAGAAGGGTTTCAAACACTTTGAGGGTTGTAATATGCTACTACAGGTTTGGTTATTGGAGCATCTACAAAGGCGTCAATAACGTCAAGAGTTTCCACGAAGGGCGTGGAATGATCATATAGCCTTCAATCACCCTAAGAGAATAACTTACATCCCAGACAGATTTTCTCAACCGGAAAATGCTACAGAATGGGCGTAGTTTTTTGACAATTTGACTGAGGACCAGGTTCAATGGATGTTCGAATGGTTCCCTACCAGTGAGTTCATCATCAGATATAGGGACGCTCCGCACCTGGTGTTGATAGGGTTAAGGGGCATATAACCTTATGTTTCCATCAGGGTTATGAGACAGGCAGGCAGGAAGCAAGTCATACCGCGAGTTTCTAAAATGAGTCATTACAGGGCAGATTTTCAGGATGAAGACATCCCGTACAAATGTGAAGCTCAGCATATGTGGAATCTAAAGGTTATGGTAGAAACGAACACCATCGAGCTAGACAGGTACCACGCAGGGCATGTACATTTTACTTATCATGGTTGCAAGCATAGGTTAGTTTCTCCGATCGTGTCCCTTTGAGACCCATCGAATGCTTTCACATTCATAGTCCCTGCTCGTATCTCATGTAAACCTTTGCCCAACCTCTTCAGAGTTATCAACGGGAAAATGTTGAGGATGGATCCTCCATCTATCAAAACTCTGGCGATGAACTTATCTTCACATTTCACTGTGATGTGTAGTGCCCTGTTGTGACTTAACCTTTCCGGTAGCAGTTCGTCTTCATGGAAGATGATCTTATGGCTTTCCAATACCTGTCCTACTGATGTTTAACTTAAAGTGTATATATTTCTATGTATATCGCCTCATATTTTACTTTTGTTTCGTTAGTTTTAGATGTTAAATATGATGATTTATATTAATTTGAAGTGTTTTTATGTTTAGGAATGATTCGGGATCAATTGGGGGNGCCACAGGTAGCCCAGCCCCACCTGTGACTCTGTGGGCAGTAGCTAAATATGGGGCAGCGCCCTGGGTGCCGGTGACGAGAATTTTATCCTATTTTGCCCGGGACACAGTTATTTCGGCCCTAAACCTACCCAACACGTATAAAAGCAAGTCTAAGATTATTTTTGAAGGGTTGGACGCCACTTTGGAGGAAATATACACACGGGATCATTAGGAAGCGAAGGATTCTCGGTTTTCTTCATCTTTTTCTAGTATTTAAAATTTATGCAACATTTATGCAATTGTTTGATTTTAGCATGAGTGGCTAAACACCCATTGTTCTGGGGTTGTGATTTAGCCACGAATATTGTTATTCGACATTAGTTTAACCTTGATTATAGTTCACTCAATATATGGTTGTTTCTTCAATTCTGTATTTAATTTTTTAATTGTCTGGCTATCAGTTAGGTTCTATATACTATCTATTCTATGCTTGGGAAAGCCGTGTATAGATTAGAGAAGAATTGAAGAGAGCGCGCTCTTAACCTTTCAGGGGAGCAGATTTGTGGTAAGGATAGGAATATACCTAGTCACCGTGCTTAATTAAATATCGTAATCTTAATGTGTTCTAATAGATTAATTTCATAGGAATATAGGCGCTAATCTATTGAGAATAGGCGAGTAGTGCTTCGGGAGAAGGCTATGAGAGCATTTATCGATTAATTAGAAACCATGAGTGAATTATATTGAAGGGAGAGTTAACTAGAATGAAATACGAGTGGTGAATTGATCACAACCCTGGAATATTTGTCTCTATTGAATACACAACAATACTCTCGTTAATTGATAATTAGTTGTTTCTTAGAATCGTAGTATAATATAGTTACATTCCTAGATTTTTATTTTGGCTTGATTAAATAACAGTTATAGTGATTCAGTAAGTAGTTTACACAAGTCTCTGTGGGTTCGACACTCGATTTATCATTATATTTACTTGTACGACCACGTATACTTGCGTGTGCGTTTGGGACCAACAAGTTTTTGGCGCCGTCGCCGGGGACTTGAATATAGACTACTTTCTAGTTTTTGCTTTAATTATTTATTTCATCGAGTCTTATGTTACGTGATCTTTGCTCTAATCTCAGGAACTTCGATTGAATGCGTAGGGTCAGAAGCCAGGACAGACTTGACGGCTTTGACCCCGAACCTGAGAGAACATTTCACAGGAGGTTGAGGGAAGCAAGGGATACAGACAATATTCAGGACCTCATTCAATTTTCTGTGAACATGGCAGAGGAACAACACATGGCTATTCAGGAGGTAGCAATGGCCGGTATTGCTAATGTTACCTCCAGCATCGTGAAGCCCAGAATCAATGGGCACTTTGAGCTGAAACAGAGCATGATCCAGTTACTTCATGCAAACGGGCAGTTTATGGGTCTTCCACATGAGGATCCTCAGCAACACATTCTGAACTTCTTGGAGATTAGTGATATGTATTCACTAACAGGGTCACGCCAAATTATGTGAGGCTCACGCTTTTCCCATTCTCTCTGTTGGGAGAAGCAAAGTGATGGCTAAAGGTAGAACCAGCTAATTCCATTACAACATGGAGCGATTTGGCGAGAAAATTTCTGGCAATGTTCTTCCCTTCACGCAAGACTGCAAAGATCAGAAGTGAGATAGTCTCCTTTAAACAGAAAGCAGGCGAATCTCTATTTTCAACATGGGAAAGTCAAGGGGCTACTCAGAGACTGTCCTCATCACAATCAGACAAACAAGTGTTAGTTCACACTTTCATTGAGGGGCTCCATCCCCAAACAAAATTGTGGTAGATGCAGTAGCTGGAGGTCAGCTATTGGAGAAAAATTATGATGAAATATTTGCATTATTGAATAAATTCTCCAAAAGCAATCCAGACTGGCAAGGTGAGATGGGAAGGAATGTGGTTCAAAAGTCACCAGGAGTTCTTGAACTAGATGTTGTCTCAGCATTGTCAGCTCAAATATCTACATTGACTAACCAAGTCAATCAGATGACCCTGATCATTAACAAGAAACAGGCCCAGCCAATGCAACCAGTGCAACAAATTCAGGTATTTTGTGAAGTCTGTGGAGAGGGTCACATGAGCAATCTATGCCCAGCAAATCCAGAGTCTGTCTATTTTGTGGGTAAGGTAAATCGAGGCCAACCAAATCAGTATGGGGACACTTACAATCCCAACTGGAGGAACCACCCAAATTTCTCTTGGAGTGGAAATCAAGGGAAGAAATCAGTGTCGGCCTCAAGCACCTCAACAACAATACAGACCACCTCAGGCCAAACAACAAGCTAGCCTTGAAGAGATTATGAAGAGAATGATGAACGACCAACTTGCTTTCAATCAGAAAATAATGGCTGATAACCAGGCCCAAGCAGCAATAATGAGAAACTTGGAACGCCAAATGGGACAACTTGCTAGTGCCCAAAATACCAGACCAGTAGGAGCTCTTCCTAGTGATACTGAACCTAATCCTAAGGCTCAAGTCAATGCAATTACCTTGAGAAATGGAAGAATACTAGAAGAAGCTCCAAAAACAAAGAAGAATACAACTCATCCTGAACGAGAATTAGTTCCCAAGCCAGTTGAGGGGAATGATAAAGATATTAAAGGGCCCGAGCCAGCAATTGAAACAAGGCCACCACCTCCGTTTCCACAAAGACTGTAGAGGCAAAAAGATGATGCTAAGNCTTCTTAGACCTACCACAATCACTTTACAGCTAACATATAGGTCATTAATTATGCCGGAAGGAATTATTGAGGATGTGCTAGTTCGAGTGGGAAAGTTTATTCTTCCCGCTGATTTTATTGTGCTTGATTACGAGGCAGATGAGGAAGTGCCCATTATTTTGGGGAGACCATTCTTAGCTACTGGTGGAGCAATTATTGATGTGAGGGCAGGGAAGTTAAAAATGAGAGTTGACGATGAAGAGGTCACTTTTAATGTGTACAAGGAACTTCAACTCCCAAAGCATTATGAGGACCTGTGCATGATTACTGTGGTCGACGTGAAGGGGATAGAGCAGAGTCCTTATGTGAATGGCAGTGATCCAGAGGAGGTGNTCGACGTGAAGGGGATAGAGCAGAGTCTTTATGTGAATGGAAGTGATCCAGATGAGGTGGTGTTGCAAGCTGAGGGTGTAAAGATAATTGAGAAAAGAGCCAGAGATGAAAAAGGAAACCCGTTAAGAGCGTGCAAAAAGGCTAGGCTTCATGGGAGAAAGAAGAAGAGAAAGTGCCCAACCTGAGTAGAGTAGCATAGTCGTGCCACGACTATAAATAAGGCGCTTGTTGGGAGGCAACCCATCCTGTATATCTTTTATTTTTTTATATTTTTTTAAGTGTCGCCTTTTGTGTTGTTTTTATTTTGCAGAGTAGGGGAAGTCTGAGTACCCAAAGTTGAAGCTGAGGGGCATGTTTGAGCTTAAGTGTGGGGTCATCCCGACTCTAAAGATTGAGAATCATGCCCGGGCTATGCCCGAGAGGGTCTCAGGGAGTATTTCTCACCCTTGTTTTAATTTTATTTCTTTGTGATCATGCATCGAGGACTATGCATAACATAAGTGTGGGGTGGGGAAACTACTTTCTGAAGTGTAATTGTATAAATTTAGTATATAAATATGGATTTTTCCCAACGATGGATCTGTTGGACAATTTTCTTGAGGGATAAAGTCCGATTTAAAACACCAAAACGATTTTTTTAAATTCTTTTTCTTAGGATAGGTAGGTAGTATCCCTTGGTTTTTCTTTGGGCACCGGCTCTTTTCCAAGGGTGTAACTTGAACCTGGCACTTTAAAATTATTTTTTTAGAGTAGTTAGGAAGAAACTGAGTAACTTAGAGATACCCATTGACATGTTTGGTGCCGGCATATTAGGTTATGACATACATTCTGCTTTCCCTTGTATTTGGTTTGACATGTGATGCCCAAGTAAAAATAAATAGCCTATTTTGTGACGCCTTAGCTCAGTTGCTTGACTTGTATGCTAAATAGTGTAATATTGCTTAATTCTCTCAATTTTGTGTGCTTGCTTGACTTGAGAGTTGAATAAAACCGTTGTGATTGAGCCATGTGCAATGTGTGAGNTTCTCTCAATTTTGTGTGCTTGCTTGACTTGAGAGTTGAACAAAACTATTGTGATTGAGTCATGTGCAAAGTGTGAGTGAGGTTTAGTGATTTTCTATGCTCTCCTGTATAGTCTAGAACCTTTTTCGTGTGTTAATCGAAGCGAAATTGTAGGTTATGCTAGTCTAAGAGATGACATAGGCATTTTCTTGCTTGATCATGGATGTGTTTGTCACATGAAAATTAAAAATTTCCATTGCTACCCCTTTGAGCCGTTTGACCTTTTCTTGGTACCCACATTACAAGCCATACCCCTATTTTGTTCTTAAATTGAGATTTTTGCACCTTTTACTCCTAAGGCACTTAGTCGCTAAAAGAAGTAAGGTGAGATAAGGGGGATTAGTTTTTGAGTGGAGCCATGGAAAGTCCTGTTAGTGCACTAAAATTGTTTTCAAAAGTCACTAGCCATTGAATCTTCATGTATGGAGTGTGTGTAGAAAAAAAAATGATAGCAAAATTATGTACAAAAAGATACACACCTCCAATTTTTATTAATTTGTGCTAGTGAAAATATAGAAGTGCTTAATTGAAAAAGGGCTATGTTGAATATGAATTGTGGCAAGGGAATTGGTTGAGAAGAATATGTGTTGATTTGTGAAGGTAGTGTATTAAAGTGCTTAGGAGGGTTAGTCACTATTCCTAAATATATCCTACCCGTCCCTTAGTCTACATTACAACCTTAAAAGTCCTAATTAATCCTAGATTTGGCTAACTTGAATTAGTGGAGATCTACGCTACAGGCAAGCTTATGGTACGACCACGGGATGCATATGAATTCGTTGTGAGAGTGAGTGAATTTGTTCAAGTGTGTGATGTCCTTAAATTATGTTCAAAAGCATAGTTGAATGTGGGGACTAGTATATTCACTCTTTTTTTTGTTGGTGAGGGCACATGATCTCATGAACGATTGGTAATGTTGTAAACTTTCTTGTTGGGTGATTGTGTGAATTGAGAGAGCTTAGTGGTTACAAGTCGAATCTTGAGGTTTGGTGGTTGCAAATAGGTTGTTGGTATGATTGATTAAATTTTTATACTTGGGCATGTTTAAAGAAGGGGAAGAATGTGAAATTTGTATGTTCATACTTGGTTTCCGGTATCAATCATAGTCAAGGGGTAAGGTTTGTGATTGAAAAGTAAAATACTCCTTGATAATGAAACTTGTACTTGTTGAAGGGTAGTAGATTGTCCCATTGCTCGAGGATGAGCAAAAGTCTAAGTGTGGGGTGTTTATGTTTAGCTTAAAGTGTATATATTTCTATGTATATCTCCTCATATTTTAATTTTGTTTCGTGAGTTTTAGATGTTAAATATGATGATTTATATTAATTTGAAGTGTTTTTATGTTTAGGAATGATTCGGGATCAATTGGGGGCGAAACACATGAAATTATAGCCAAAACGGATGAAACCGGGAAATCGGCGATTTTGGGTGCCACAGGTAGCGCCCAATCCCACCTGTGGCGCTGTGGGAAGTACCTCAATATGGGGCAGCGCCCTGGTGGGCGCCCGGCGCTAGCCAGGGTGCCGGTGACGAGAATTTTGTCCTATTTTGCCCGAGACACGGTTATTTCGGCCCTAAACCTATCCAACACGTATAAAAGCAAGTCTAAGCTTATTTTTGAAGGGTTAAACGCCACTTTGGAGGAAATATACACACGGGATCATTAGGAAGCGAAGGATTCTCAGTTTTCTTCATCTTTTTCTAGTATTTACAATTTATGCAACACTTATGCAATTGTTTGATTTTAGCATGAGTGGCTAAACACCCATTGTTCTGTGGTTGTGATTTAGCCATGAATATTGTTATTCGACATTAGATTAACCTTGATTATAGTTCACTCAATATATGGTTGTTTTTTCAATTCTGTGTTTAATTGCTTAATTGTCTGGCCAACAGTTATGTTCTATATACTATCTATGCTATGCTTGGGAAAGCCGTGTATAGATTAGAGAAGAATTGAAGAGAGCGCGATCTTANGAGTTAGTTAGAATGCAATACGAGTGGAGAATTGATCACAATCCTGGAATATTTGTCTCTATTGAATACACAACAATACTCTCGTTAGTTGATAATTAGTTATTTCTTAGAATCGTAGTATAATATAGTTACATTCCTGGATTTTTATTTTGGCTTGATTAAATAACAATTATAGTGATTCAGTAAGTAGTTTACACAAGTCTCTGTGGGTTCGACACTCGATTTATCATTATATTACTTGTACGACCACGTATACTTGCGTGTGCGTTTGGGACCAACACCTACCATGTTAGCCATATCCCCACTGGTGATGTTATTTGGCACATATGCTTCATTCAACACCTTCATCAGAGCATTCCTGTGTGCTTCATAATTTTGCAATAATGACAGGATGGATATATGGGCGGGAGTCTTGTTCAGATGATCAACAACAAAATATTTCCTTGCTTGTACTTTCCTCCAAAGGTCGTCTGGACCAGTTTCAATGACGGGTTTAGAAGCTTGCTTACCAGTCTCTTCCAGATGCTCAGGTGTATAAACCCTTCATGTTCTGGTCATTCCTTGTGCATCGCCTGATTCTTTTGTCTTTGACTTTCCTTTTCGTCTAGCCTCGGCCATATAATCCCAAGGTACAACATTGGAACTGAAGGGTGGTGTGGATGCCACCGTTACAATAAAAGTTATGTCCAACTCCACTTCAAATGGAGTGAGTATTACCGTAGGTGGTGTTACTTCTACTTCTAAAGGAACCGATGCGGCTACCTCAACTTCAACTGGCGGCTGTACCTGCACCACAATGGCATTGAGTGTGACTGCAGGTTTCTTAGGATCATCACCTTCTCGAATAAGCTCGATTGATCCCTCGGGATCCCACTCTTCATCAGTTTCTATCACATTGACCCCTCCACCCCTATGATCTGGGAGAGGATTGTTACGGACATTGGGTGTAGCTTCTTTCGTCTGTATGACCTTATTATCATTTAGTGTTTGTATCTTGTCTTTCATGGTGCGACACTCGTCAATAGTGTGTCCCTTCATGCCGAAATGATATTCACAGGTCTTGTTTGGATTGACCCATTGAGATGAATTCTCCATATCCACAGAGGGAATAGGGGTGACATATCCAGCGGCTTTCAACCTTTCGTATAACTGGTCGATGGGTTCAGCAATGGCGGTGTACTGCCTGGGTGGTTTGTGGTCAAAATTAGGCCTGGGTTTTTGGTAGTTTGGACGAGTTAGAGGTGACTGATAATAGGATGGTTGGGTGTTATAGGTGTGGTAGGCGGTAACAGGTTGGGAATATCTGGGAGGTGATGGTTGGTATGTGGGTGGAGGTATTTGGTATACAAATGGAGATTTTGGGCCTTGGGCAACCATTATTGTTCCTACTTATTTCTTTTTTGATATGCCGCCTGATTGTAATGCTTTGTTTGTGGCCTGCAGTGCCTCAAAATTCGTAACCATTCCACTTTTAATACCTTCCTCGATCCTTTCTCCGAGCTTGATGATATCGGAGAACTTATGATTCTCAATAACCATTAGCCTTTTGTAATATTACGGATCCTGTTCCCTGACAAAGAACTTGTTCATCTGATCCTCATCTAGCGCCGGCCTGACCTTTGCTGCTTCTGACCTCTACCGAGTAGCATACTCGCAGAAAGTCTCAGTTGGCTTCTTCTTGAGGTTCTGGATATAGAAAACATCTGGTGCATTCTCTGTGTTGAATATGAACCTGTCCATGAAATCTGACGCCATGCTCACCCAATTAGCCCATTTCTTGAGATTCTGGCTTATGTACCAAGACATGGCATCTCCAGTAAGACTTCTTATAAATAGTTTCATGCGAATCCTTTAATCTTTTCCAACCCCCACGAGATTGTCACAGTAAGTTCTCAAATGAACTTTGGGGTTTCCCGTTCCATCAAACATTTCGAACTTGGGAGGTTTGTAACCCTCCGGTAGTTCCACATCCGGCTGTATACACAAATCCTCGTAATTCAGACCTTCAATCCCTTTGCCTCTTTCAACACCCTGAACTCGGCTCGTCAACTTCTTGAGTTCTTCAGCCATGTTCTTGATGAGCATGTCCTTCTCGGCGGATTCTGGTGTATAGGAGATTGGTTGAGTGGAGTGAGGTAAGGTTTCTATGTATATAGGGTTGTCCTGGTGAATGTCAGTAGTTTGGGTGTAGTGGTGATCATTGGTGGAGTTCTGGGGTTCGGAGATAGGTTGCGGTATGTTCTGAGGAGTGTGATAGGTGTTTTGTGGGTATTGAGTAGGGAGATGCTGATTTTGAGGAGGGGTTGTACACTGGTGAGGTATGGGAGGATTCTGCAGGCGTTTGTTGAGTGTGTTCTAAGGTGGTGCAGGGTTCTGGGTGTCTGGGACATTCAATGTGAGGGAGAGATTTTCCAAGTTACGGACCTGCTCAAGCTCACCCTGTAGTTCAAGTATCTTCTGCTCAAGCCGTAAAACCAAATCATTTGGGGCATGAGTGCCCCGACCATCGGAAGTTTCCACTTTCTCAACATGTGCAATGTTGCCGTTCATATCATCCATTTTGGCTTTCCCTTTGCCTTTCGGTACACTTGGATGAGGAGAAGGTGGAGGGCCCCTGGATCTGGTAAGATAAGCTGAAGATGCCAGTATGCATGAACCAACATACACTAGACAACATGTATGCTGGGATTTTTTCCCTTCCTGTTCTGGTCATTCCTTTGACTTCACAGGGCACTATTGACGAGTGCCGCACCTTGAAAGACAAGATACAAACACTAATTTATAGTAAGGTCATATAGGAGAAGGAAGATTCACCCAATGTCCGCAACAATCCTCTCCCAGATCATAGGGGTGGAGGGGTCAATGTATAGAAACTGATGAAGAGTGGGATCCCGAGGGATCAACCGGGTTTATTCGAGAAGGTGATGATCCTAAGAAATATGCAGTAACACTCAATCCCATTGTGGTGCAGGTATAACCGCCAGTTGAAGTTGAGGTAGCCGCATCGGTTCCTTTAGAAGTAGAAGTAACACCACATGCGACAATACTCACTCCATTTGAAGTGGAGTTGGCCATACCTTTCATTGTAACGGTGGCATCCACACCACCCTTCAGTTCCAATGTTGTACCTTGGGATTATGTGGCCGAGGCTAGACGAAAAGGAAAGTCAAAGACGGAAGAATCAGGTGTTGCACAAGGAATGACCAGAACAGGAAGGGTTCATACACCTGAGCATTTGAGAGAGACCAGTAAGCAAGCTTCTAAACCCGTCATTTAAACCAGTCCAGACGACCTTTGGAGGAAAGTATAAGAAAGGGAGTATTCTATTGTTGATCATCTAAACAAGACTCCCGCCCAGATATCCATCCTATCATTATTGCAAAATTATGAAGCACACATGAATGCTATGATGAAGGTGTTGAATGAAGCATATGTGAAAAACAATGTTACCAGTAGGGAGATGGCTAACATGGTAAGACAGGTATTGGAAAGCCATAAGATCACCTTCCATGAAGACGAACTGCCACCGGAAGGGTTAAGTCACAACAGGGCACCGCACATCACAGTGCAATGTGAAGATATGTTCATCGCCAGAGTTTTGATAGATGGAGGATCCAACCTCAACATTTGGCTGTTGATAACTCTGAAGAGGTTGGGTAAAGGTTTACATGAGATACGAGAAGGGACTATGAATGTGAAGCATTCGATGGGTCTCAAAGGGCCATGATCGGAGAAACTAACCTATGCTTGCAAATGGGTCCTACCTGGTTCGATGTTGAATTCCAGGTGCTAGACAAATCCGCCTCCTACAATCTGTTGCTGGAACGACCTTGGATACACGCTGCTAGAGCTGTCGCATCCACCTTGCACCAAGCAGTAAAATTTGAGTGGAACCATCAAGAAGTGACCATCCATGGAGATGGGAGCAAACCTATTTACACCATTCAGACTGTTCCAGTGGTTGAAAACAGAAGGAAGTTGGGCAGGAATACGATGACTGGTCACCACCGTGGCATGGTCCATACTACCCTCTTGATCAACCCATGCCGCACTTGAGTCAGACCTTCAATCAAGATGATATCATATGGGGATTAGAGGAAGAAACATTGGCAACATTGAGGAATTTGTTCTTGGAAGATGATGATATGGACTGCTAAGTGATTGTCGAGGAGGAGGAGGAGGAGGAGGAGGAGGAGGAGGAGGAAGGCCCTGCCATCCATGTTGTGGAGAGAGGAGCATTCCTCAAGAACTGGACTGTTAGACCATCAAGGGCCCGACGATTCCGGGGGTAGCAAGGCTGAATATCATTTTCACTTTTTAAAAAAATGATTTCCACTTTTGCATTTTTTCTTTTGTCCTAAATAATATTTTCAATATTCCAAAAACGTTATTTGAGTTATTGAAAATCATTTTGTTTGACATTTTTAAATGGCTTGATACTTTATTATCACTATGTTTCTTTCATATCTTTATCCCTATAATATTACTATCTCTTATCTCGATGAACCAACAACTGTGACATGTAATGAGACAACGCAACAAAAGGATAGTGATTCAGAAGAAGAGGATGCAATACCCGAGGAGATCGTCAGATAAGTAGAGGATTTTGAGAAGAAGCCTAAGTCCAACTTGGACGAAACTGAGATAATTAACTTGGGAAATTCTGAAACCGCCAAGGAGACCCGTATCAGCATCCACTTGTCAGCGTTAGAGAAAAAAGAGTATACTCGATTCCTGAAAGAAGATGAGGATATATTTGCATGGTCATACGAAGATATGACAGGGTTAAGCACATCCATAGTAGATCATAAGCTACCTAGCAATCCGATGTGTCCACCAAGAAGCCAAACCCAGTGATGCAGAATGGATAAAGAGCCGCTATGAGCAACTAGCCCTCATAGACGGAAAGAGGATGAATGCAGTGTGCCACGTCCAAATTTATCAGAACAGAATGTCCAGAGCTTTCAACAAAAAAGTCAAACCAAGACAGTTCACACCGGGACAACTGGTGTTAAAGAAGATCTTTCTGCATAAAGATGAAGCCAAGGGAAATTCTTTCCCAACTGGCAAGGTCCTTACATGGTTCAAAGAGTATTGATAGGAGGAGCCCTCATACTCGCAGAAATGGACGGAGAAATCTGGCCAAAGCCTATCAATTGAGATGCAGTCAACGATACTATGTGTAAACTATTTATGTCTCCTCATATGATGTAAATTGAACTACGCTCGACCTGATTCCCGTTTAAGAGGGGATACATAGGCAGCCTTGTAGGTTCGGTCATAATTCAATAAATTTTCCATTTCCCCCATCATCAGAAACTGGGGCAGAATTTTGAGGAGGACCCTCAAAATTCCGAAGCAAGTTCAGCCAATCGCAGCGTATAGAGCAATCAGAATGTTGTTTAGTTAAATAGGGCAGAATTTTGAGGTGGACCCTCAAAATTCTACGGCAGAAGAAGTCGCAATGTCTCTGATCGTGCCACAGTCACTGGTTCATCTAACCAATTTCTAAACTATATTTTACTATGTCTTTGAAAACTATGCATGCCTGCTTTTGAAATAAACTCTGCTTTAGCAAATGCTGCCCCGATAATTTGAATAGGATCTTCAGACAGAGTGAAGCAAATCAAGCAAGCAGACGAAGACACGAACCAACCTTGCCCCTACAAAACTCACAATTTTTCTTTGAATGTAGGACAAGGAATATGCACACCTTGGAATCATAGCCTTCATAACAACAAAGATACCGAACTCATTCCTAGCTAAGAAATACTCTGCTATCACCTATTATTTATTCATTGCATGAGACTAAGATCTGTCTCAAATCCTGCATGAGGCTAAGCATTGCCTCCACCTTGCATAAGGCTAAGCACTACTGCGCTCACTGGGGGTGTACAGACTCCGGGAGGGGCTCCTACAGCCCAAGCACTATATTGCTGCGGCGTGCAGCCCGATCAAATATATATATATATATATA
>ML424515.1:3889-30234 GCA_005239525.1 Nicotiana knightiana
GGAAATCAAATACGACCCAAGGAACCATAACCAATGCTTCGAATTGATCAAGTTATATTTGTTGGCATTGTATGGCAATTAAAGTGGAATTCCGCCAGTCGTGCCTCTATTATCGCCTGCCATGGTCCAGGCCGGACGCCTTGGTACATGAGCCGGTACCGGATCGCATGATATTTCTACAGGACATCAAATATGACCCACGGAACCATGACCAACGCTTTGAAATTAGAAAGTTACATTTTTTGGAATTTTATGGCAATTAAACTAGAATTCCGACAATCGTGCTTGTATTATCGCCTGCCATGGTCTAGGCCGAAAGCCTTGGTACGGAGCCGGTACCGGGTCGCATGATATTTGACTGGGACATGAAATATGAGCCAAGGAACCATACAACGCTTTGAAATGATCAAGTTACATTTTTTGGCATTTTATGGCTTTTTATGACAATTAAACTGGAACTCCGCCAGTCGTGCCTGTATTATCGCCTGCCGTGGTCCAGGCCAGACGCCTTTGTACGGAGCCGGTACTGGGTCGCATGATATTTATCCGGTACATTAAATATGACCCAAGGAACCATAACCAACGCTTCGAAATGATCAAGTTACATTTTTTGGCATTTTATGGCAATTAAACTGGAATTCCGCTAGTCGTGCCTGTATTAGCGCCTGCCATGGTCCAGGCCGGACGCCTTGGTATGGAGCCGGTATCAAATATCATGATATTTGTCCGAGACATCAAATATGACCCAAGGAACTATAACAAACTCTTCAAAATGATCAAGTTACATTTTTTGGCATTTTATGTCAATTAAAATGGAATTCCGCAAATCGTGCATGTATCATCGCCTACCATAGTCCAGGCCGGACGCCTTGGTACAGAGCCGGTACTAGATCGCATGATATATGTCCGGGAAATCAAATGCAAATCAATGAACAACAACCAATGCTTCGAAATGATCAATTTACATGTATTGGCATTTTATGGCAATTAAACTGGAATTTTGCTAGTTGTGCCTGTATTATCGCCTGCCATGGTCCAAGCCGGACGCCTTGGTACGGAGCCAGTACCAAATCGCCTTATATTTGTCTGGGACATCAAATACGACCCAAGGAACCATAACCAACTTCGAAATTATCAAGTTACATTTTTTGGCATTTTATGGAAATTAAAATAGAATTCCGCCAGTCGTGCATGTATTATCGCCTGCCATGGTCGAGGCAGGACGCCTTGGTACGGAGCCGGTTACAGATCGCATGATATTTTTCTGGGACATCAAATACAACCCAATGAACCATAACCAATGCTTCGAAAAGATCAAGTTACATTTTTTGGCATTTTATGGCAATTAAACTGGAATTCCAGCAGTCGTGCCTGGTTTATCGCCTGCCATGGTCCAGGCCGGACGCCTTGGTACGAAGCCGGTACCGAATCGCATGATATTTGTGCGAGACATCAAATACAACCCAAGGAACCATATCCAACACTTCGAAATGATCAAGTTACATTTCTTGGCATTTTATGTCAATTAAACTGGAATTTCGAAAGTCGTGCCTGTATTTTAGCCTGCCATAGTCCAGGCCGGACGCCTTGGTAAAGAGCCGATACTAGAATGCATGATATTTGTCTGGGACATAAAATACGACCCAAGGAACCACAATCAACGCTTCAAAATGATCATGTTACATTTTTTGCCATTTTATGGCAATTAAACTGGAATTGCGCCAGTCGTGCCTGTATTATCGCCTGACATGGTCCAGGCCGGACGCCTTGGTATGGACCAGGTACCGGATCACATGATATTTGTCCAAGACATTAAACACGACCCAAGGAACCATAACCAACACTTCGAAATGATCAAGTTACATTTTATGGCAATTAAATAGGCATTCCGCCATTCATGCCTGTATTATCGCCTTCCATGGTCCAGGCCGGAGGCCTTGGTACAGAGCCGGTACGTGATTGCATAATATTTTTCCGGCACATCAAATACGACCCAAGGAACCATAACCAATGCTTCGAAATGATCAAGTTACATTTTTTAGCATTTTATGGCAGTTAAACTGGAATTTCGCCAGTCGTGGCTATATTATCACCTGCCATGGTCCAGGCCGGACGCCTTGGTACGGAGTCGGTATTGGATAGCATGATATTTGTTCGGGGCATCAAATATGACCCAAGGAANGAATTCCGCAAGTCGTGCCTGTATTATCTCCTGCCATAGTCCATGCCGGACGCCTTGGTAAGGAGCTGGTATCGGATATTATGATATTTGTCTGGGGCATCAAATATGACCCAAGTAACCATAACCAACACTTTGAAATGATCAAGTTAAATTTTTTGACATTTTATGGAAATTAAACTGGAATTGCGCTAGTCGTGCGTATATTTTCGCCTGCCATGGTCCAGGCTGGACGCCTTGGTACGGAGACGGTATCGGATAGCATGGTATTTGTCCAGGACATCAAATAGGACCCAAGGAACCATAACCAATGCTTTGAAATGATCAAGTTAAATTTTTTGACATTTTATGGAAATTAAACTGGAATTGCGCTAGTCGTGCGTATATTTTCGCCTGCCATGGTCCAGGCTGGACGCCTTGGTACGGAGACGGTATCGGATAGCATGGTATTTGTCCAGGACATCAAATAGGACCCAAGGAACCATAACCAATGCTTTGAAATGATCAAGTTACATTTTTTGGCATTTTATGGCAATTAAACTGGAATTTTGCTAGTTGTGCCTGTATTATCGCCTGCCATGGTCCAAGCCGGACGACTTGGTACGGAGCCAATACCAAATCGCCTTATATTTGTCTGGGACATCAAATACGACCCAAGGAACCATAACCAAGTTCGAAATTATCAAGTTACATTTTTTGGCATTTTATGGAAATTAAAATAGAATTTCGCCAGTCGTGCATGTATTATCGCCTGCCATGGTCCAGGCCGGACGCCTTGGTACGGAACGGTTACCGGATAACATGATATTTGTCCGAGACATAAAATACGATCGAAGGAACCATAACCAATGCTTAAAAATGATCAAATTACAATTTTTGGCATTTTATGGAAATTAAACTGGATTTCCTGCAATCGTGACTGTATTATCGCCTGCCATGGTCCATGTCGGACGCCTTGGTATTGAGCCGGTACGAAAACGCATGATATTTGTCCGGGACATCAAATACGACCCAAGGAACCATAACCAACTCTTCGAACTGATCAAGTAACATTTTTTGGCATTTTATGGTAATTAAACTGGTATTCCGCCAGGTCGTCCATGTATTATCGCCTGCCGTGGTCCAGCCCAGACGCCTTGGTACGTAGCCGGTTCCGAATCGCACGATATTTGTACGGGACGTCAAATACAACCCAAGGAACTATAACCAAACCATTTTTTGGCATTTTATGGCAATTAAATTGGAATTCCTCCAGTCGTGCCTATATTATCGCCTGCCATGGTCCAGGCCGAACGCCTTGGTACGTAGCCGTTACCGGATCGCATGATATTTGTCCGGGACATCAAATACGACCGAAGGAACCATTACCAACATTTCAAAATGATCAAGTTACATTTTTTGGCGTTTTATGGAAATTAAACTGGAATTCCGCCAGTCGTGCCTGTATTATCGCCTGCCATGGTCCAGGACGGACGCCTTGGTACCGAGCTGGTACCGGATAGCATGATATTTTTCCGGGACATCAAATACGACCCAAGGAACCATAACCAACACTTCGAAATGATCAAGTTACATTTTTGGAATTTTATGGCAATTAAACTGGATTTTCGCTAGTCGTGCCTGTATTATCGCCAGCCATGGTCCAGGCTAGACGCCTTGGAAAGGAGCCGGTACCGGTTCACATGATATTTCTCCAAGACATCAAATACGACCCAAGGAACCATAACCAAAGCTTCGAAATGATCAAGTTATCTTTTTGGATTTTTAGGGCAATTAAACTGGAATTTCGCTAGTCGTACCTGTATTATCGCTTGCCATGGTCCAGGTCGGACGCCTTGGTACGGAGCTGATAGTGGATCGCATGATATTTGTCCTGGACAGAAAATACGACCCAAGGAACCATAACCAACGCTTCAAAATGATTATGTTATATTTTTTTGGCATTTTATGGCAATTAAACTGGAATTCAGCCAATCGTGTCTGTATTATCGCCTGCCATGGTCTAGGCCGGACGCCTTGGTACGGAGCCGGTATCGGATAGCATGATATTTTTTCGGGATATCAAATACGACTCAAGGAACCATAAGCAGCGCTTCGAAATGATTATGTTACATTTTTTGGCATTTTATGGCAATTAAACTAGAGTTCCACCAGTCGTGCCAGTATTATCACGTGCCATGGTCCAGGCCAGACGCCTTGGTATGGAGCCGGTACCATATCGCATGATATTTGTCCGGGACAGCAAATACGACCCATGGAACCATAAGCAATGCTTTGAAATGATCAAGTTACATTCTTTTGAATTTTATGGAAATTAAATTGGAATTCCGCCAATCGTGCCTGTATTATCGCCTGCCATGGTCCAGGCCAGACGCCTTGGTACGGAGCCGGTACCAGATCGCAAGATGTTTGTTGGTGACATCAAATATGACCCAATAAACCATAACCAACGCTTCGAAATGATCAAGTTACATGTATTGGCATTTTATGGCAATTAAACTGGAATTTTGCTAGTCGTGCCTGTATTATCGCCTGCCATGGTCCAGGCCAGACGCCTTGGTACGGAGCCGGTTCCAGATCGCATGATATTTATCTAGACATCAAATATGACCATAGGAACCATAAGCAATGCTTCGAAATGATCAAGTTACATGTATTGGCATTTTATGGCAATTAAACTGGAATTTTGCTAGTCGTGCCTGTATTATCGACTGCCAGGGTCTAGGCCGGACGCCTTGGTACGGAGCCGGTACCAGATCGCAAGATGTTTGTTGGTGACATCAAATATGACCCAATAAACCATAACCAACGCTTCGAAATGATCAAGTTAAATTTTTGGCATTTTATGGCAATTAAATTGGAATTCCGCTAGTCGTGCTTGTATTACCGTCTGCCATGGTCCAGGTCGGACGCCTTGGCACGGAGCTGGTACCGGATCACATGATATTTGTACGAGACATCAAATACGACCCAAGGAACCGTAGCCAACGCTTCGAAATGATGAAGTTACATTTTTGGCATTTTATGGCAATTAAACTGGAATTTCGCCAGTCGTGCCTGTATTATCGCCATCCATGGTCCAGGCCGGTTGCCTTGGTATAGAGCTAGTATCGGATCGCATGATATTTTTCCAGGACATCAAACACGACCCAAGGAACCATAACCAACGCTTCGTAATGATCAAGTTATATTTCTTGGCATTTTATGGCAATTAAACTTGATTTCCGCTAGTCTTGCCTGTATTATCGCCTGCCAAGGTCCAGGCCGGACACTTTGGTACAGAGCCTGTACCGGTTCGCATGATATTTCTCCAGGACATCGAATACGACCCAAGGAACCATAACCACTGCTTCGAAATGATCATGTTACATTTTTGGGAATTTGATGGCAATTAAAATGGAATTCCGCTAGTCGTAGCTGTATTATCGCTTGAAATTATCCTGGGCGGACGCCTTGGTACAGAGCCTGTACCAGATTGCATGATATTTGTCCGTGACCGCAAATACGATCCATGGAACCATAACCAACGCTTCGAAATGATCATGTTACAGTTTTTGGGATTTTATGGAAATTAAACTGGAATTCCGCCAATCATGCCTGTATTATCGCCTTAGATGGTCCAGGCCGGATGCCTTGGTACGGAGCCGGTACCGGATTGCATGATATTTTTTCGGGACATCAAATACGACCCAAGGAACCATAACCAGCGCTTCGAAATGATCAAGTTACATTTTTTGCCATTTTATGGCAATTAAACTGGAATTCTGCTAGTCGTGCCTATATTATCGCCTGCCATTGTCCAGGCCGGACACCTTGGTACGGAGTCGATACCAGATCGCATGATATTTATCCGGGACAGAAAATACGACCCATGGAACCATAACCAACAATTCGAAATGATCAAGTTACATTTTTTGGCATTTTATGGCAATTAAATTGGAATTCTGCCAGTCGTGCCTGTATTATCGCCTGCCATGGTCAAGGAGGGATGCCTTGGTGCGGAGCCAGTATCGAATCGCATGATATTTGTCCGGACATCAAATACGACCTTAGGAACCATAACCAATGCTTCTAAATGATCAATTTACATGTTTTGGCATTTTATGGCAATTAAACTGGAATTTTGCTAGTCGTGCCTGTATTATCGCCTACCAGGGTCCAGGCCGGACGCCTTGGTATGGAGCCGGTACCAGATCGCAAGATATTTGTCCGGGACATCAAATATGACCCAAGGAACCATAACCAACTCTTCGAAATGATCAATTTATATTTTATGGAAATTAAATCGGAATTCCACGAGTCGTGCATGTATTATTGCCATCCATGGTCCAGGGCGAACACCTTGGTATGGAACCGGTACCGCATCGCATGATATTTGTCCGGGACATCAAATATGACCCAAGTAACCATAACCAACTCTTCGAAATGATCAAGTTACATTTTTTGGCATTTTATGGCAATTAAACTAGAATTCTGCCAAGTCATGCCTGTATTATCGCATGCCATGGTCCAGGTCGGACGCCTTGGTACGTGGACGGTACCGAATCACATGATATAAGTCCAGGACATCAAATACGAGCCAAAGAACCATAGACAATGCTTCGTAATGATAAAGTTACATTTTTTGGCATTTTATGGCAATTAAACTGGAATTCCACCAGTCGTGCCTATATTATCGCCTGCCATTGTCCAGACCGGACGCCTTGCTACGTACCGGTACCAGATAACATGATATTTCTCCAGGCATCAAATACGACCCCGCTTCGAAATGATCAAATTACATTTTTTGGCATTTTATGGCAATTAAACTTGAATTCCGCCAGCCGTGCCTATATTATCGCCTGCCATGGTCCAAACCGGACGCCTTGGTACGGAGCCTGTACCGGATCGCATGATATTTCTCTGGGACATCAAATCCGACCCAAGGAACCATAACCAACGCGTGGAAATGATCAAGTTACATTTTTTGGCATTTTATGGCAATTAAATTTGAATTCCGCCAGCCGCGCCTGTATTATCGCCTGCCATGGTCCTGGCCGGATGCCTTGGTACGGAGCCGATACCGGATCGCATGATATTTGTCTGGGACATCAAATACAACACAAGGAACCATAATCAACTCTTCGAAAGGATCAAGTTACATTTTTTGGCATTTTATGTCAAATAAACTAGAAGTCCGCCAAGTCGTGCCTGCATTATCGCCTTCCATGGTCCAGGCCAGACGCCTTGGTACATAGCCGGTATTGAATCGCATGATATTTTTCCGGGACATCAAATACAACCCAAGGNAAATAGTCAAGGCCGGGCGCCTTGGTACGGAGCCGGTACCGGATCACATGATATTTCTCCGAAAAATCAAATACAACCCAAGGAACCATAACCAACGCTTCGAAATGATCAAATTACATTTTTTGGCATTTTATAGCAATTAAACTGGAATTCCGCCACTCTTGCATGTATTATCGCTTGCCATGGTCCAAGCCGGACGCCTTGGTACGGAGCCAGTACCGGATACCATGATATTTATTAGGGACATCAAATACGACCCAAGGAACCATAACCAATGCTTAAAAATGATCAAGTTACATTTTTTTTGCATTTTATGGCAATTAAACTGGAATTCCGCCAAGTCGTGCCTGTATTATCGCCTGCCATGGTCCAGGCTGGACGCCTTGGTACATAGACGTTACCGAATCGCATGATATTTGTCAGGGATATAAAATACGACCCAAGGAACCATAACCAATGCTTCGAAATGATCAAGTTACATTTTATGACAATTGAACTTGAATTCCGCCAGTCATGCATGTATTATCGCCATTTATGGTCCAGGCCGGACGCTTGGGTACGGAGCCGGTACCGGATCACATGATATTTCTACGGGACATCAAATACGACCGAAGGAACCATAACCAACGCTTCGAAATGATCAAGTTATATTTTTTGGCATTCTATGGCAATTAAACTGGAATTCCGCCAGTCGTGCCTGTATTATCGACTGCCATGGTCCAGACTGGACGCCTTGGTACGGAGCCGGTACCGGATAGCATGATATTTGTTCGAGACATCAAATATGGCGCAAGGAACCATTAATAATGCTTCAAAATGATCAAGTTACATTTTTTGGTATTTTATGGAAATGAAACTGGAATTCCGCTAGTCGTACCTGTATTATCGCTTGACATGGTCCAGGCCGGACGCCTTGGTACGGAGCTGGTACCGGATCGCATGATATTTCTCCGTGACCGCAAATACAATCCAAGGAACCATAACCAACGCTTCAAAATGAACATGTTACAGTTTTTGGGATTTTATGGCAATTAAACTAAAATTTCTCCAATCGTGCCTGTATTATCGCCTGACATGGTCCAGGCCGGACGCCTTGGTACGGAGCCGGTACAGGATTGCATGATATTTGTCTGAGACATTAAATACGACCCAATGAACCATAACCAGTGCTTCAAAATGATCAAGTTACATTTTTTGCCATTTTATGGCAATTAAACTGGAATTACGCTAGTCGTGCCTGTATTATCGCCTGCCATGGTCCAGGATGGACGCCTTGGTACGAAAACGGTATCGGACAGCATGATATTTTTCCGGGACATCAAATAGGACCCAAGGAACCATAACCAAAGCTTTGAAATGATCAAGTTGCATTTTTTGGCATTTTATCGTAATTAAACTGGAATTCCACCAGTCGTGCCTCTATTATCGCCTGCCATGGTCTAGGTCGGACGCCTTGGTACGGAGCCGGTACCGAACCGCATGGTATTTTTCTGAGACATCAAATACAACCAGAGAAACCATAACCAACTCTTTGAAATGATCAAGTTACATTTTTTTGGAATTTTTTGGCAATTAAACTGGAATTTCGCCAAGTCATGCCTGTATTATCGCCTGCCATGGTCCAGGCTGGACGCCTTGGTACGTAGCCGCTACCGAATCACAGGATATTATTTAGGGACATCAAATACGACCCAAGGAACCTTAACTAATGCTTCAAAATGAACAAGTCACATTTTTTGGAATTTTATGGCAATTAAACTGGAACTCCACCAGTCGTGCCTGTATTATCGCCTGCCATAGTCCAGGTCGGACGCCTTGGTACGAAGCCGATACCGGATCGCATGATATTTCTCCAAAACATCAAATAGGACCCAAGGAACCATAACCAATGCTTCAAAATGATTAAGATATATCTTTTGGAATTTTATGGCAACTAAACTGGAATTCCGCCAGTCGTGCAGGTATTATCGCCTGCCATGGTCCAGACTGGACGCCTTGGTACGGAGCCGGTACCGGGATAGCATGATATTTGTACTGGACATCAAATACGACCCAAGGAACCATAACCAATCCTTCGAAATGATCAAGTTACATTTGCTTTCATTTTATGGCAATTAAACTGGAATTCCACTAGTCGTGCCTGTATTATCGCCTGCCATGGCCAGGCGGGACTCCTGCCTTGGTACAGAGCCGGTACCATATCTCATGATATTTGTCCGGGACATCAAATACGGCCCAAGGAACCATAACCAACACTTCCAAATTATCAAGTTACATTTTTTGGCATTTTATGGCAATTAAACTGGAATTCCTCAAGTCGTGCCACTATTATCGCATGCCATAGTCCAGGCCAGACGCCTTGGTAGGGAGCCGATACCAGATTGCATGATATTTGTCTGGGACATCATATACGACCCAAGGAACCATAACCAACACTTCCAAATTATCAAGTTACATTTTTTGGCATTTTATGGCAATTAAACTGGAATTCCTCAAGTCGTGCCACTATTATCGCATGCCATAGTCCAGGCCAGACGCCTTGGTAGGGAGCCGATACCAGATTGCATGATATTTGTCTGGGACATCATATACGACCCAAGGAACCATAACCAATGCTTCGAAATGATCAAGTTACATTTTTTGGTATTTTATGGCAATTAAACTGGAAATCCGCCAGTCGTGCGTGTATTATCGCCTGCCGTGGTCCAGGGCGGACGCCTTGGTACGGAGCCGGTACCGGGTCATATGATATTTGTCCGGGACATAAAATATCACCCAAGGAACCATAACCAACGCTTCGAAATGATCAAGTTACATTTTTTGGCATTTTATGGCTATTAAACTAGAATTCCACCAATCGTGCATGTATTATCGNTGGAACCATAACCGACTCTTCGAAATGGTCAAGTTGCATTTTTTGGAATTTTATGGCAATTAAACTAGAATTCCATCAGTCGGTGCATGTAGTATCGCCTGCCATAGACCAGGTCGGACACCGTGGTACGTAGCCTGTACTGAATCGCATGATATTTTTCCGGGACATCAAATATGACTCAAGGAACCATAACCAATGCTTCGAAATGATCAAGTTACATTTTTTGGCAATTTATGGAATTAAGCTTGAATTTCGCTAGTTATGCCTGTATTATCGCCTGCCATGGTCCAGGTCGGACACCTTGGTACAGAGCTGGTATTAAATCTTATGATATTTTTCCGAGACATCAAATACAACACAAGGAACCATAACCAACGCATAGAAATGATAAATTTACATTTTTGGCATTTTATGGGAATTAAACTGGAATTCCGCCAGTCGTGCCTGTATTATCGCCTGCCATGGTCTAAGCTAGACGCCTTGGTACGGAGCCGTTACCGAATCACATGATATTTTTCCGGGACATAGAATATGACCCAAGGAACCATAACCAACGCTTCGAATGACCAAGTTATATCATTTGGCATTTTATGGAAATTAAACTATAATTCCGCCAGTCGTGCATATATTACCGCCTGCCATGGTCCAGTCCGGAAGCCTTGGTACAGAGCCGGTACTGGGTCGCATGATATTTGTCTGGGACATCAAATACAACCCAAGAAACCATAACCAACTCTTCGAAAGGATCAAATTATACTTTTTGGCATTTTATGGCTATTAAAGTAGAATTCCGCCAAGTCGTGCCTGCATTATCGCCATCTGTGGTCCAGGCCGGACGCCCTGGCACGTAGCCGGTACCGAATCACATGATATTTTTCCGGGACATCAAATACAACCCAAGGATTCATAACCAATGATTCGAAATGATCAAGTTACATTTTTTGAATTTTATGGCAATTAAACTGGAATTCCGCTAGTCGTGCCTGTATTATTGCCTACCATAGTTCACGTCGGACGCCTTGGTACGGAGACGGTACCGGATCACATGATATTTCTCCGGGACAACAAATACGACCCAAGGAATCATAACCGACGCTTCGAAATGATCAACTTACATTTTTTGGAATTTTATGGCAATTAAACTGGAATTCCGCCAGTCATGCCTATATTATCGCCTGCCATGGCCTAGGCCGGATGCCTTGGTACGGAGCCGGTACTGGATATCATGATATTTGTGCGGGGAATAATATACGACCCAAAGAACCATAACCAACACTTCTAAATTATCAAGTTACATTTTTTGGCAATTTATGGCAATTAAACTGAAATTCCGCCAGTCGTGTCTGTATTATCGCCTGCCATGGTCCAGGCCGGACACCTTGGTACGGAGCCGGTACCGAATCGCATGATATTTTTCCGGGACATCAAATATNATCGCCTGCTATTGTCCAGGCCGGACGCCTTGGTAAGGAGATAGTACCAGGTCGCATGATATTTAACCGGGATATGAAATATGACCCAAGGAACCATAAACAACGCTTCGAAATGATCAACTTAAATATTTGGCATTTTATGGCAATTAAACTAGAATTCCGCCAATCGTGCATGTATTATCGCCTGCCATGGTCCAGGTCGGACGCCTTGGTACAGAGCCGGTACCGGATCTCATGATATTTTTTCGGGACATCAAATACGACCCAAGGAACCATAACGAACGCTTCGAAATGATCAAGTTACTTTTTTTGCATTTTATGGCAATTAAACTGGAATTCCGCCAGTCGTGCCTGTATTATCGCCTGAAATGGTCCATGCCGGACGCCTTGGTACGGAGCCGGTACCAAATCTGATGATATTTGTCCGAGACATCAAATACGACCCAAGGAACCATAACCAACGCTTCAAAATGATCAAGTTATATTTTTTGGCATTTTATGGCAATTAAACTGGAATTTCGTAAGTCGTGAATGTATTATCGCCTGCCATGGTTCAGGCGGGACGCCTTGGTACGGAGCCGGCACCGCATCTCATGATACTTTTCCGGGACATCAAATACGACCCAAGGATCCATAACCAATGCTTCGAAATGATCAAGTTAGATTTTTTGGCATTTTATGGCAATTAAACTGGAATTCTGCCAGTCGTGCCTGTATTATCGCCATCCATGGTCCAGGCCGGACGCCTTGGTATGGTGCCGGTACCGGATCACATGATATTTTTCCAGGACATCAAATACAAACCAATGAACCATAAACAACTCTTCGAAAAGATCAAGTTACATTTTTTGGCATTTTATGGCAATTAAACTGGAATTCCGCCAGTCGTGCCTGTATTATCGCCATCCATGGTCCAGGCCGGACGCCTTGGTATGGTGCCGGTACCGGATCACATGATATTTTTCCAGGACATCAAATACAAACCAATGAACCATAAACAACTCTTCGAAAAGATCAAGTTACATTTTTTGGCATTTTATGGCAATTAAACTGGAATTTCGCCAAGTTGTGCTTGTATTATCGCCGGCCATGGTCCAGGCCGGACGCTGTGGTATGTAGCCGGTACCGAATCATATGATATTTGTCCGATAAATCAAATATGACCCAAGGAACCATTACCAACGCTTCTAAATGATCAAGTTACATTTTTTGGCGTTTTATGGCAATTAAACTGGAATTCCACCAGTTGTGCCTGTACTATCGCCTGCCATGGTCCAGGCCGGACGCCTTGGTACGGAGTTGTTACTAGATCACATGATATATTTCCGCGACATCAAATACGACCCAAGGAACCATAACCAACACTTAGAAATGATCAAATTACATTTTTTGGCATTTTATGGCAATTAAACTGGAATTCCACCAGTTGTGCCTGTACTATCGCCTGCCATGGTCCAGGCCGGACGCCTTGGTACGGAGTTGTTACTAGATCACATGATATATTTCCGCGACATCAAATACGACCCAAGGAACCATAACCAACACTTAGAAATGATCAAATTACATTTTTTGGCATTTTATGGCAATTAAACTGGAATTCCGACAGTCGTGCCTGTTTTATTGCCTGCCGTGGTTTAGGCCCGACGCCTTGGTAAGGAACCAGTACCGAGTCGCATGATATTTGTCCGGGATATTAAATATGACCCAAGGAACCTTAACCAATACTTCGAAATGATCAACTTACATTTTTTGGCCTTTTATGGCAATTAAACTGGAATTCTGCCAGTCGTGCTTGTATTATCGCCTGCCATGGTCCAGGCCGGACGCCTTGGTACAGAGCCATTACCGGATCACATGATATTTTTCGGGTCATTATATACGACCCAAGGAACCATAACTAACACTTCAAAATAATCAAGTTATATTTTTTGGCATTTTATGGCAATTAGACTGGAATTCCGAGAGTCGTGCCTGTATTATCGCCTGCCGTGGTTGAGGCCGGACGCCTTGGTAAGGAGCCGGTACCGGGTTGCATGATATTTGTCCAAGATATGAAATATGACCCAAGGAACCATAACAAATGCTTCGAAATGATCAAGTTACATGTTTTGGAATTTTATGGCAATTAAACTGGAATTCCGCCAGTCGTGCCTGTATTATCGCCTGCCATAGTCCAGGCCGGACGCCTTGGTACGGAGTCGGTAATGGATCGCATGATATTTGTGCAGGACATCAAATACGACCCAAGAAACCATAACCAATTCTTTGAAATGATCAAGTTATATTCTTTGGTATTTTATGGCAATTAAATTGGAATTCCGCCAGTCGTGCATGTATTACCGCCTGCCATGGTCCAGTTCGGATGCCTTGGTACGGAGCCGGTACCGGATCGTGTGATATTTGTCTGAGACATCAAATGTAACCAAGGAACCATAACCAATGCTACGAAATGATCAAGTTACATTTTTTGGCATTTTATGGCAATTAAACTGGAATTCAACCAGTCGTGCCTCTATTATCGCTATCCATGGTCCAGGCCGGATGCCTTGGTATGGATCCGGTACCGGATCGCATGAAATTTNGGTGCCTCCATTATCGCCTTCCATGGTCCAGGTCGGACGCCTTGGTACGTAGCCGGTACCGCATCGCATGATATTTGTCCAGGACATCAAATACAACCCAAGGATTCATAACCAACGTTTCGAAATGATCAAGTTACATTTTATGGAATTTTATGGCAATTAAACTGGAATTCCGCCAGTCGTGCCTGTATTATTGCCTACCATAGTACAGGTCGGACGCCTTGGTACGGAGCCGGTACCGGATCACATGATATTTCTCCGAGACAAGAAATATGACCTAAGGAACCATAACCAACGCTTCGAAATGGTCAACTTACATTTTTTGGCATTTTATGCTCATTAAACTGGAATTCCGCCAGTCGTGCCAGTATTATCGGCAACCATGGTCCAGGCCGGACGCCTTGCTACGGAGCCGGTACCGGATATCATCTTATTGGTGCGGGACATCAAATACGACCTAAGGAACCATAACCAAAGCTTCTAAATGATCAAGTTACATTTTTTGGCATTTTATGGCAATTAAACTGTAATTCCGCCAGTCGTGCCTGTATTACCGCCTGCCATGGTCCAGGCCGGANAATGATCAAATTACATTTTTTGGCATTTTATGGCAATTAAACTGGAATTCCGCGTGTCGTGCCTATATTATCGCCGGCCATGGTCCAGGCCGGACGCCTTGGTACGGAGAAGGTACCGGATCTTCTGCTATTTTTTGGGACATCAAATACTACCTAAGGAACAATAACCAACGCTTCGAAATGATCAAGTTATATTTTTTGGCATTTTATGGCAAACGAACTCCTTGGTACAGAGCCAGTACCGGATCGCATGATATTTGTCCAGGATATCACACATGACCCAAGTAACCATAACCAATGCTTTGAAATTATGAAGTTACATTTTTTGGCATTTTAAGGCAATTAACTAGAAATTTCGCAAGTCGTGCCTGTATTATCGCCTGCCATGGCCCAGGCCGGACGCCTTGGTACGTAGCCGGTATCGGGTCGCATGATATTTGTCCGGGACATTAAACATGACCCAAGGAACCATAACCAATGGTTCAAAATGATCAAGTTAGATTTTTTCGCATTCTATGGCAATTAAACTGGAATTCCTCCAGTCGTGTCTGTATTATCGCCATCTATGGTCCAGGCCGGATGCCTTGGTATGGAGCTGGTACCGGGCCGCATGATATTTTTCCAGGACATCAAATACAACCCAAGGAACCATAACCAACGCTTTAAAATGATCAAGTTGCTTTTTTTGGCATTTTATGGCAATTAAACTGGAATTGCGCCAGTCATGCCTGTATTATCGCTTACCGTGGTCCAGGTCGGACTACTTGGTACGGAGTCGTTACCGGATCACATGATATTTTTCGGGACATCAAATACGATCCAAGGAACCATAACCAACGCTTCAAAATGATCAAGTTGCTTTTTTTGGCATTTTATGGCAATTAAACTGGAATTCCGACAGTCGTGCCTTTATTATCACCTGCCATGGTCTAGGTCGGACGCCTTGGTAAGGAGCCGGTACCGGGTCGCATGATATTTGTCCGGGATATGAAATATTACCCAAGGAACCATAACCAACGCTTCGAAATGATCAAGTTACATTTTTGGCATTTTATGGCAATTAAACTGGAATTCCGCCAAGTCGTGCCTCTATTATCGCCTGCCATGGTCCAGGCCGGACGTCGTGGTACGTAGTCGGTACCGAATCGCATGATATTTGTCCGGTATATCAATATGACCCAAGGAACCATAACTAACACTTCAAAAGGATCAAGTTACTTTTTTGGCATTTTATGGCAATTAAACTGGAATTCTGACAGTCGTGCCTTTATTATCACCTGCCATGGTGCAGGCCTGACGTCGTGGTACGTAGCCGGTACCGAATCGCATGATATTTTTCCGGTATATCAAATATGACCCAAGGAACCATAACTAACACTTCAAAAGGATCAAGTTACTTTTTTTGGCATTTTATGGCAATTAAACTGGAATTGCGCCAGTCATGCCTGTATTATCGCTTACCGTGGTCCAGGTCGGACTACTTGGTACGGAGCCGTTACCGGATCACATGATATTTTTTCGGGACATCAAATACGACCCAAGGAACCATAACCAACGCTTCGAAATGATCAAGTTATATTTTTTGGCATTTTATGACAATTAAATCAGAATTCCGACAATCGTGCCTGTATTATCGCCCGCCAAGGTCCAGGCCGGATGCCTTGGTACGGAGCCGGTACCCGGTCACATGATATTTTTCTGGGATATGAAATATGACCCAAGGAACCATAACCAACGCTTCGAAATGATCAAGTTACATTTTTTGGCATTTTATGGCAATTAAACTGGAATTCCGTCAGTCGTGCCTGTATTATCGCCTGCCATGGTCCATGCGGGAGGCCTTGGTACGGAGCCGGTACTGTGTCGCATGCTATTTGTCCGGGACATTAAATATGACCCAAGGAACCATAACCAACGTTTCGAAATGATCAAGTTACATTTTATGGCATTTTATGGCTATTAAACTGGAATTTCGCCAATCGTGCATGTATTATCGCCATCCATGGTCCAGGCCGGATGCCTTGGTATAGAGGCGGTACCATATCGCATGATATTTTTCCGGGACATCAAATACAACCCAAGTAACCATAACCAACTCTTCGAAATGATCAAGTTACATTTTTTGGCATTTTATGGCAATTAAACTGGAATTCCGCCAAGTCGTGCTTGTATTATCGCCTTCCATGGTCCAGGCCGGACGCCGTGGTACGTAGCCGGTGCCGAATAACATGATATTTGTTCGGGATATCAAATATGACCCCAGGAACCATAACCAAAACTTCGAAATGATCAAGTTACATTTTTTGGCATATTATGGCAATTAAACTGGAATTCCGCCAAGTCATTCCTTGCCTGCCATGGTCCAGGACGGACGTCGTGGTACGTAGCCGGTACCGAATAACATGATATTTGTCCCGTACATCAAATATGACCCTAGAAACCATAACCAATACTTCGAAAAGATGAAGTTACATTTTTTGGCATTTTATGGCAATTAAACTCGAATTCAGCCAGTCGTGTATGTATTATCGCCATCCATGGTCCAGGCCGGACGCCTTAGTATGGATCCAGTACCGGATCGTATGTGTTTGTCCGGGACATCAAATACAACCCAAGAAAGCATAACCAACACTGCGAAATGATCAAGTTACATTTTTTAGTATTTTATGGCAATTAAATGGGAATTCCGCTAGTCGTGCCTATATTATCGCCTGCCATGGTCTAGGCCAGACGCCTTGGTATGGAGACGTTACCGGATAACATGATATATATCAGGGACATCAAATACGACCCAAGGAACCATAACCAACGCTTCGAAATGATCAAATTACATTTTTTGGCATTTTATGGCAATTAAACTGGAATTCTGGCAGTCGTGCCTCTATTATCGCCTGCCATGATCCAGACCGGACGCCTTGGTACGGATCCGGTACCGGATGTCATGATATTTATCCGGGACATCAAATACGACCCAAGTAACCATAACCAACGCTTCGCAATGATCAAGTTAAATGTTTTGGCATTTTATGGCAATTAAACTGGAATTCCGTCAGTCGTGCATGTGTTATCGCCTGCCATGGTCCAGGCCGGACGCCTTGGTACGGAGCCAGTACCGGATCGCATGATATTTGTTCGGGATATCAAATATGACCCAAGGAACCATATCCAACGCTTCGAAATAATCAAGTTACATTTTTTTTGCATTCTATGGCAATTAAACTGGAATTCCGCCAATCGTGCATGTATTAGTGCTTGCCACGGTCCAGGTCAGACGCCTTGGTACGGGGCCAGTACCGGATCGCATGATATTTGTCCTGGACATCAAATACGACCCAAGGAACCATAACCAACTCTTCGAAATGACCAAGTTACATTATTTGGAATTTTATGGCAATTAAACTGGAATTCTGCCAGTCGTGCCTGTATTATCGTCATCCATGGTCCAGTCCGGACGCCTAGGTATAGAGACGGTACCGGATCGCATGTTATTTTTCCGGGACATCAATGCAACCAAAGGAACCATAACCAACTCTTCGAAATGATCAAGTTACATTTTTTTGGCATTATATGGCAATTAAACTGGAATTCCGTCAGTCGTGCATGTATTATCGCCTGCCATGGACCACACCGGACGCCTTGGTACGGAGCCGGTATCGGATCGCATGATATTTTTCCGTGACATCAAATACGACTCGAGGAACCATAACCAACACTTCGAAATGATAAGGTTACATTTTTGGCATTTTATGGCAATTAAACTGGAATTTCGTCAGTCGTGCATGTATTATCGCCTACCATGGACCACGCCGGACGCATTGGTACGGAGCCGGTATCGGATCGCATGATATTTGTCCGTGATATCAAATATGACCCAAGGAACCATAACCAATGCTTTGAAATGAGCAAGTTACATTTATTGGTTTTTTATGACATTTAAACTAGAATTCCGACAATCGTGCCTGTATTATCGCCTGCCATGGACCACGCCGGACGCCTTGGTACGGAGCCGGTACAGGGTCACATGATATTTGTCCGGGATATGAAATATGACCCAAGGAACAATAACCAACGCTTCGAAATGATCAAGTTACATTTTTTGTCATTTTATGGCAATTAAACTTGAATTCCGCTAGTCGTGCCTGTATTATCGCCTGCCATGGTCCAGGCCGGACGCCTTGGTACGGAGATGGTACTGGGTCGCATGATATTTGTGTGGGACATTAAATATGACCCAAGGAACCATAAACAACGCTTCGAAATAATCAACTTACATTTTTTGGCATTTTATGTCAATTAAATTGGAATTCCGACAGTCGTGCCTGTATTATCGCCTGCCATGGTCCAAGCCGGACAACTAGGTACGAAGTTGGTACCAGGTCGCATGATATTTGTCCGATAGGAAATATGAATCAAGGAACTATAACCAACGTTTCCAAATGATAAAGTTACATTTTTTGGCATTTTATGAGAATTAAACTTGAATTCCACCAGTCGTGCCTGTATTAGCGCCTGCCAGGGTCAAGGCCGGACGCCTTGGTACGGAGCCGGTACTGGATCACATGATATTTGTCTTGGACATCAAATACAACCCAAGGAACCATAACAATTGCTTCCAAATGATCAAGTTACATTTTTCTGCATTTTTTGGCAATTAAATTGGAATTCCGCCGTTCGTGCGTCTATTATCGCCTGCCATGGTCCAGGCCGGACGCCTTGGTACACAAACGGTACCGGATATCATGATATTTGTCCGGGAAATAAAATACGACCCAAGGCACCATAACCAACACTTCTAAATGATCAAGTTACATATTCTGGCATTTTATGGCAATTAAACTGGAATTCCGACAGTCGTGCCTGTATTATCGCCTGCCATGATCCAGGCCGGACACCTAGGTACGAAGCCGGTACCAGGTTGCATGATATTTGTACGGGATATGAAATATGAATCAAGGAACCATAACCAACGTTTCCAAATGATCAAGTTACATTTTTTGGCATTTTATGACAATTACACTTGAATTCCGCCAGTCGTGCATGTATTATCGCCGGCCATGGTCCAGGCCGGACGCCTTGATACGGAGCCGGTATCGGGTTTCATGATATTTGTCTGTGACATTAAATATGTCCCAAGGAACCATAACCAATGCTTCAAAATGAGCAAGTTACATTTTTTGGCATTTTATGGAAATTAAACTGGAATTTTGCCAGTCGTGCCTGTATTATCGCCATCTATGGTCCAGGTCGGACGCCTTTGTATGGAGTCGGTACCAGATCCCAAGATATTTTTGCGGGACATCAAATACAACCAGAGGAACCATAAACAACTCTTCGAAATGATCAATTTACATTTTTGGCATTTTATGGCAATTAAATTAGAATTCCGCCAAGTCGTGCTTGTATTATCGCCTGCCATGGTCCAGGCCGGACGCCGTGGTACGTAGGCTGTACCGAATCACATGATATTTGTACGGGACATCAAATAAGACCCAAAGAACCATAACCAAAACTTCGAAATGATCAAGTTACATTTTTTGGCATTTTATGGCAATTAAACTGGAATTTCGCCAAGTCGTGCCTTTATTATCGCCTGCCATGATCCAGGGCGGACACCTAGGTACGAAACCGATACCAAGTCGCATGATATTTGTCCGGGATATGAGATATGAATCAAGGAACCATAACCAACGTTTCCAAATGATCAAGTTACATTTTTTGGCATTTTATGACAATTAAACTTGAGTTCCGCCAGTCGTGCCTGTATTTGCGCCTGCCATGGTCCAGGTCGGACGCCTTGGTACAGAGCCGGTACCGGATCACATGATATTTGTCTTGGACATCAAATACGACCCAAGGAACCATAACCAACGCTTCCAAATGATCAAGTTACATTTTTCTGCATTTTCTGGCAATTAAATTGGAATTCCGCCAGTCGTGCGTCTATTATCGCCTGCTATGGTCCAGGCCGGACACCTTGGTACACAGACGGTACCGGATATCATGATATTTTTCCGGGACATCAAATACGACCCAAGGCACCATAACCAACACTTTAAAATGATCAAGTTATATTTTTTGGCATTTTATTGCAATTAAACTGGAATTCCGACAGTCGTGCATGTATTACCGCCGGCCATGGTCCAGGCCGGACGCCTTGGTACGGAGCCGGTACCAGGTCGCATGATATTTGTCTGTGACATTAAATATGTCCCAAGTAACCATAACCAATGCTTCGAAATGAGCAAGTTACATTTTTTGGCATTTTATGGAAATTAAACTGGAATTTCGCCAAGTCGTGCCTTTATTATCGCCTACCATGGTCCAGGCCGGACGCCGTGGTACGTAGGCGGTACCGAATCGCATGATATTTGTCTGGGACATCAAATAATACCCAAATAATCATAACCAAAACTTCGAAATGATCAAGTTACAGTTTTTGGCATTTTATGGAAATTAAACTGGAATTTCGCCAAGTCGTGCCTTTATTATCGCCTACCATGGTCCAGGCCGGACACCGTGGTACGTAGCCGGTACCGAATGGCATGATATTTTTCCGGGACATCAAATATGACCCTAGGAACCATAAACAAAACTTCAAAATGATCAAGTTATATTTGTTTGCATTTTATGGCAATTAAACTGGAATTCAGCCAGTCGTGCCTGTATTATCGCCATCCATGGTCCAGGTCGGACGCCTTGGTATGGATCCGGTACCGGATCGCATGATATTTGTCCATGACATCAAATACAACCCAAGAAACCATAACCAACTCTTCGAAAGGATCAAGTTACATTTTTTGACTTTTTATGGCAATTAAACTAGAATTCCGCCAATTCGTGCCTGCATTATCGCCTTCCATCGTCCAGACCGGACACGTTGGAATGTAGTCGGTACCAAAGCGCATGATATTTGTCCGGGAAATCAAATACAACCCAAGGATTCATAACCAACACTTCGAAATGATCAAGTTACATTTTTTGGAATTTTATGGCAATTAAACTGGAATTTCGCCAGCCGTGCATGTATTATTGCCTGACATAGTCCAGGCCGGACGCCTTGGTACGGAGCTGGTACCGGATCACATGATTTTATCCAGGACATCAAATACGACCCAAGGAGCCAGAACCAACGCTTTAGAATGATCAACTTACATTTTTTGGCATTTTATGTCAATTAAACTGGAATTCCGCCAGCCGTGCCTGTATTATCGCCTGCCATGGTCCTGGCCGGATGCCTTGGTACGGAGCCGATACCAGATCGCATGATATTTGTCCGGGACATCAAATATAACACAAGGAACCATAACCAACGCTTCAAAATGATCAAGTTACATTTTTTGGCATTTTATGGCAATTAAACTGGAATTCCGCTAGTCGTTCATGTATTATCGCCTGCCATGGTCCAGGCCGGAGACCTTGGTACGGAGCCGGTACCGAATCGCATGATATTTTTCCGGGACATCAAATATAACCCTAGGAACCATAACCAAAACTTCGAAATGATCAAGTTATATTTTTTGGCATTTTATGGCAATAAAACTGGAATTCAGCCAGTCGTTCTTGTATTATCGCCATCCATGGTCCAGGCCGGACGCCTTGGTATGGATTCGGTACCGGATCGTATGATATTTTTCCATGACATCAAATAAAATCCAAGATACCATAACCAACTCTTGGAAAGGATCAAGTTACATTTTTTGACTTTTTATGGATATTAAACTAGAATTCCGCCAATTCGTGCCTGCATTTTAGCCTTCCATGGTCCAGGCCGGACGCGTTGGAACGTAGACGGTACCAAAGAGCATGATATTTCTCCGGAAAATCAAATACAACCCAAGGATTCATAACCAACGCTTCGAAATGATCAAGTTACATTTTTTGGAATTTTATGGCAATTAAANACCAAAACTTCGAAATGATCAAGTTATATTTTTTGGCATTTTATGGCAATAAAACTGGAATTCAGCCAGTCGTTCTTGTATTATCGCCATCCATGGTCCAGGCCGGACGCCTTGGTATGGATTCGGTACCGGATCGTATGATATTTTTCCATGACATCAAATAAAATCCAAGATACCATAACCAACTCTTGGAAAGGATCAAGTTACATTTTTTGACTTTTTATGGATATTAAACTAGAATTCCGCCAATTCGTGCCTGCATTTTAGCCTTCCATGGTCCAGGCCGGACGCGTTGGAACGTAGACGGTACCAAAGAGCATGATATTTCTCCGGAAAATCAAATACAACCCAAGGATTCATAACCAACGCTTCGAAATGATCAAGTTACATTTTTTGGAATTTTATGTAAATTAAACTGGAATTCCGCCAGCCGCGCCTGTATTATCGCCTGCCATGGTCCAGACCGGATGCCTTGGTACGGAGCCGATATTGGATCGCATGATATTTGTCCGGGACGTCAAATAAAACACAAGGAACCATAACCTACGCTTCAAAATGATCAAGTTATATTTTTTGACATTTTATGGCAATTAAACTGGAATTCCGCCAGTCGTGCATGTATTATCGCCTGCCATGGTCCACGCCGGATGCTTTGGTACGGAGCCGGTATCGGATCGCATGGTATTTGTCCGTGATATCAAATATGACCCAAGGAACCATAACCAATGCTTTGAAATGAGAAAGTTACATTTATTGGGTTTTTATGATAATTAAACTAGAACTCCGACAGTCGTGCCTGTATTATCGCCTGCCCTGGTCCAGGCCGGACGCCTTGGTACGAAGCCGGTACCGAGTCACATGATATTTGTTCGAGATATGAAATATGACCCAAGGAACCATAACCAACGCTTCGAAATGATCAAGTTACATTTTTTTTGTATTTTATGGCAATTAAACAAGAATTCCGCCAGTCGTGCCTGTATTATCGCCTGCCATGGTCCAGGCCGGACGCCCTTGTACGGAGCCGGTAACGGATATCATGATATTTGTCTGGGACATAAAATACGACCCAAGGAACCATCACCAATGCTTCGAAATGATCAAGTTACATTTTTTTTGTATTTTATGGCAATTAAACAAGAATTCCGCCAGTCGTGCCTGTATTATCGCCTGCCATGGTCCAGGACGGACGCCTTGGTACGGAGCCGTTACCGAATCACATGATATTTCTCCAGGACATCAAATACGACCCAAGGAACCATTACCAACGCTTCGAGATGATCAAATTACATCTTTTGGCATTTTACGGCAATTAAATTGGAATTCCGGTAGTCGTGCCTGTATTATCGCCTGCCATGGTCTAGGCCAGATGCCTTGGTACGGAGCCGGTACCAGATCTCATAATATTTGTCCGGGATATCAAATATGACCCAAGAAACCATAACCAACGCTTCGAAATGATCAAGCTACATTTTTTGGTATTTTATGGCAATTAAACTAGGATTTCCCTAGTCGTGCCTGTATTATTGCCTGCCATGGTCCAGGCCGGGCGCCTTGGTACGGAGCCGGTACCGGGTCGCATGATATTTGTCCGGGATATCAAATATGACCCAAGAAACCATAACCAACGCTTCGAAATGATCAAGTTACATTTTTTGGCATTTTATGACAATTAAACTAGAATTCCGACAGTCGTGCCGGTATTATCGCCCGCCATGGTCCAGGCCGGACGCCTTGGTACGGAGCCGGTACCAGGTCACACGATATTTGTCCGGGATATGAAATAGGACCCAAGGAACCATAACCAACGCTTCGAAATGATCAAGTTACATTTTTTGGCATTTTATGGCAATTAAACTGGAATTCCGCCAGTCGTGCCTGTATTATCGCCTGCCATGGTCCAGGCCGGACGCCTTGGTACGGAGCCGGTACCGGGTCACATGATATTTGTCCGAGAATCACATGATATTTCTCCAGGACATCAAATACGACCCAAGGAACCATTACCAACGCTTCGAGATGATCAAATTACATCTTTTGGCATTTTATGGCAATTAAATTGGAATTCCGGTAGTCGTGCCCGTATTATCGCCTGCCATGGTCCAGGCCAGATGCCTTGGTACGGAGCCAGTACCGGATCTCATGATATTTGTCCGGGATATCAAATATGACCCAAGAAACCATAACCAACGCTTCGAAAATCTCAAGCTATATTTTTTGGCATTTTATGGCAATTAAACTAGGATTTCCCCAGTCGTGCCTGTATTATTGCCTGCCATGGTCCAGGCCGGCCGCCTTGGTATGGAGCCGGTACCGGATCGCATGATATTTGTCCGGGATATCAAATATGACCCAAGAAACCATAATCAACGCTTCGAAATGATCAAGTTACATTTTTTGTCATTTTATGGCAATTAAACTGGGATTTCACCAGTCGTGCATGTATTATCGCCTGCCATGGTCCAGGCTGGACACCTTGGTACGGAGCCAGTACCGGGTTGCATGATATTTGTCCGGGACATTAAATATGACCAAAGTAACCATAACAAACGCTTCGAAATGATCAAGTTACATTTTTTGGCATTCTATGGAAATTAAACTGGAATTCCGCCAGTCGTGCCTGTATTATTGCCATCCATGGTCCAGGCCGGACGCCTTGGTATGGAGTCGGTACCGGATCGCATGATATTTTTTCGGGACATCAAATACAACCAAAGGAACCATAACCAATACTTCGAAATGATCAAGTTACATTTTTTGGCATTATATGGCAATTAAACTTAAATTCCGTCACTGGGGCATGTATTATCGCCTGCCATGGTCCAGGCCGGACGCCTTGGTAGGGAGACGCTACCGGGTCACATGATATTTGTCTAGGACATTAAATATGACCCAAGGAACCATAACCAAAACTTCGAAATGATCAAGTTACATTTTTTTGCATTTTATGGCAATTAAACTGGAATTGCGCTAGTCATGCCTGCATTATCGCCTGCCATCGTCCCGGTCGGACTCCTTGGTATGGAGCCAGCACCGAATCTAATGATATTTGTCCGAGACATCAAATATGACACAAGGAACCATAACCAACGCTTCGAAATGATCATGTTACATTTTTTGGAATTTTATGGCAATTAAATTTTAATTTCGCTAGTAGTGCCTGTATTATCGCCTGGCATGGTCCAGGCCGGACGCCTTGGTACAGAGCCATTATCGGATCACATGATATTTTTCCGGGACGTCAAATATGACCCAAGGAACCATAAACAACACTTTGAAATGATCAAGTTACATTTTTTGGCATTTTATGGCAATTAAACTGGAATTCCGTCAGTCGTGCATGTATTATCGCCTGCCATGGTCCACGCCGGACTCCTTGGTACGGAGCCGGTGTCAGATTGCATAATATTTGTCCGGGATATCAAATATGACCCAAGGAACCATAACCAATGCTTTGAAATGAGCAAGTTACATTTATTGGCATTTTATGACAATTAAACTAGAATTC